>JADBJO010020180.1:20000-31792 GCA_016801955.1 Conus betulinus | reverse complement strand
TCATGATCATGTCAAATGCTGTTTGTGTGGCTCAGGAAGAAGTTGAGACAGATAGGAAGAGACACACGGAGAGTTAGTCTTACACAGTGAACGGAAGTGAGTGAAGTAAAGAGTGTGTGTGTGTGTGTGTGTGTGTGTGTGTGTGTGTGTGTGTGTGTGTGGGCTGGGTGTGTGATAATGATGACATGTGTGCGTGTGTGTTTTGTTTTAGTTTCTTTGTTTTTTGGAGGGGCCTGGAGAGAGAGAGAGAGAGAGAGAGAGGAGAGAGAGAGAGAGAGAGAGAGAGAGAGAGAGAGAGAGAGAGAGAGAGAGAGGCGTCTTCTTAATAACTAGCCATCTGAATAACGTTCAAGTGTTAAGAGTTAAAAACAAATCTACGAAGACAAATAGGCATTAAAAGAAATAGACCAATGAACCAGCCTTACGCGTTAAGTGTATGCGTTAGGAACACCACATATAAAATGTGTGTGTGTGTGTGTGTGTGTGTGTGTGTGTGTGTGTGTGTGTGTGTGTGTGTGTGTGTGTGTTACTGATTTATCATCCCTTTAAATATGGAGGTTTTCGATTTGCCTGTGAATAAAGCAAACTTGGGGAACTGTTCGTGTTCACTATGGCCGCGATGTATAACGTCGGTAACGGAAGAAACTGCGTAGTCTGAACAAGTGTCTATGTCCTTTGTCCATCTGTCTGTCATGCTGGAGGCTTTCCTGTTGATCTGTCTGTCTGCCTGTCTGTTACACATCTGTCTGTGCCTCTCTCTCTCTCTCTCTCTCTCTCTCTCTCTCTCTCTCTCTCTCTGTAGCACACACACACACACACACACACACACACACACACACACACACACACACACACACACTCATGCATCTTACTCACACGCAAACACACACACACACTCACACACACACACACACACACACAGAGAGAGAGAGAGAGAGAGAGAGAGGAGAGAGAGAGAGAGACGTAGCTTTGATCACAGACACTACCAGACAGACAGCTTTCCCACAGCTGTCATACATTCTCCCTTCTCTTTCACTGCCTCTCTTTCCCTCCCCCTCACGATCGATTAGCTCCACCAACACAGTGGCACAACACATTCGCCCTCGCCATGATGATCGTTTTCAACCTGTTGACATTCTAGTGACACCAGCATTAAAGCCCTTTTTCACCGCATTGACATTGGTTTGAATCAAAATACCCGGAGTGCGCTGAATAGAAAACACCGCCCAAGGTGGATCTTTTTAAGTGGCGGTGTTAGTGATATGAACCCCCATTGGTGTCCACGTATTTAGTGGCAGGAAAAGGTCGAATGTTTGCATTTAGCGCTGTTTTATGGCTGGAGTGTGTGTGACGTTGGTTGTGAAGATCTGAATCTTGTTTCGATGTCTTTGTGTGTGTGTGTGTGTGTGTGTGTGTGTGTGTGTGTGTGTGTGTGTGTGTGTGTGTGTGTGTGTGAAGTCAAGTCAAGTCAAAAATTTCATTTCAGATGAGACATTGAATAAGCAGAGAAACTTTTTTTTTTTTTTTTTTTTTTACATCAAGCCATCATAACAAAACAAAGAATCTTGAATAATAAAATAAAGAAAACGAAGAAATGCAAAGAGGTAAAATCAGCGGAAGAGAGCGAGGGAGGTGGTGGGGTGAAATCTGAGGGGGGTGAGGGGGGAGGAAATAGGGGGGGAGGGAGGGGGTAGGATGGAGGCGTGGGGTGGAGTGTGTGTGTGTGTGTGTGTGTGTGTGTGTGTGTGTGTGTGTGTGTGGTGTGTGTGTGCCTGCCTGGCTGCCTGCCTGCCTGCCTGTCTGCCTGTTGCTCTGGCGACGGATCAGAAGCGTTATCAGGGTTCTAGAATCCACACATCTCGCTGTCAGACCCCATTCCAGAAAAATGTAAATTCCAGAAACGCATTTGATTTTTTTTTCTAACGTGATAGCGTGTTACCGGCGTCTGTTGTTAAGGGACGGGAATATCTTAATGCCAGTCTTACAGGAATACCACAAGACAGCATACAAAATGATTGTATCTTTATTGTTAAGGGACGGGAATATCTTAATGCCAGACTTACAGGAATACCACAAGACAGCATACAAAATGATTGTATCTTTATTGTTAAGGGACGGGAATATCTTAATGCCAGACTTACAGGAATACCACAAGACAGCATACAAAATGATTGTATCTTTATTGTTAAGGGACGGGAATATCTTAATGCCAGACTTACAGGAATACCACAAGACAGCATACAAAATGATTGTATCTTTATTGTTAAGTGACGGGAATATCTTAATGCCAGACTCTACAGGAATACCACAAGACAGCATGCAAAATGATTGTATCTTTATTGTTAAGGGACGGGGATATCTTAATGCTAGACTCTACAGGAATACCACAAGATAGCATACGAAATGATTGTATCTTCAATTCAGAAGATGATAAGCTAGTGTTTCTGATATGTAGCCACCATGTTCATTTTTTGAACCACTGTAAACACACGGGCATGCGCAGTCTAGATACAACAAAGGTGCTGTTTCGTTTAACAGCATTGCGATGCCATGATTGCTGCTTCATTTAACAAGGTGCAACGTCATTATTTTATCATTGATTTACAAACTCTGAGTTTCGTCTAACTGAACAAGAGTCTTAGGACTCTTTTGTGAGAATCAGAACAACAGCGAACAGTTCGTGTAATGATGAAGCAAGAACAGTTCAGTTGCTATACTCAGGTAACAGCGATGATCTGGGAAGAGTGTCAGATCAAACATTCCCCACTTATTTCATGTTCAACTGTATATGCGTCATGTACGAACCTTTGCCGCGTGCGTTTACCTACTGCACAACTAATGTCTGTTGTCCTGTAAACTGTGAACAAATGGTGGCTCTGTATCAAAACAGAGAAAGTAATCTGCCCTGATGCTCTCTGTCAGATTGGTAATAACCATTTGTTATTTCATTACATTGTGACGAGGGGTTGGTGGGGGGGGGGGGGGGGGGGGGCACGATTGGATTCATTGAAAAATGGGAGCGGAAAAAAAAGGGAGGGGTGAAGGAGGGGAGGGGGGGGAACGAACTGCTCGAACAATGCAATGAAGACTCGTTGACAACATACGTGATTTGAAACAACAAAAGTAATTCTATAACCACCAAACAGCTACAAAGAAGCGACGCGTTTCGACATGGAAAGTCTTACATTTATTACGAAAAAGAAAAAAAAGTGACAAATGATAACAAAGAAAGACTACAGGAGAGAGAGAGAGAGAGAGAGAGAGAGAGAGAGAGAGAGAGAGAGGGAGAGAGAGAGAGAGAGAGAGCAGAGCAGCAGAGCAGAGACTATGCTGGGACAGTTTCCATTGCGTCCTTTTTGTCCTCCAGTAAAGAGACTTACGTTTCCATCCATGTCTCCGTTTTGTTTTTTCTGTATGTCTGTCTGTCTGTTTGTCTGTCTGTCTGTCTGTCTGTGCGACAGCTAGATGACGGAAAAACCTGCCATATTGATTTTTAAGGAAATTGGGCGGAATGACTGAGAGTGGCCAAAGGACACACCCATTACATGTCGGCACAGAGGGATCTCGGACAAAAGGTCGGTCCACAATCCGTTCCATCTTAACAGAGGTCCGCGCACACTGGAGAATCCTGCCGCTTTATATCAATGTCAGCCCTGCAAGACGTCCATGTTGACAGAATAACGTGCTGCTATTGACCAGGTCGGAGTCCACAGACATTCATGAAGTTGATGCCCAGGAGTCCACAGACATTCATGAAGTTGATGCCCAGGAGTCCACAGACATTCATGAAGTTGATGCCCAGGACGCTACCGCGTAGTGTATGTCTTCACTGACACTCTCTTTCAGATTTGTCTTCACAGTAATGTCTTCACTGTCCCCTCTCTTTCAGATTTGTCTTTCACAGTAATGTCTTCACTGACCCTCTCTTTCAGATTTTTTCTTCACAGTAATGTCTTCACTGACGCTTTTTTTTCAGATTTTTCTTCGTAGTAAACACTCATGTTTGACAGAATGAGATCCGGGTTAAGTATTCTTTGCCAGCGTCAGGGTCCAAAAGTCCTTGTCTTGCGGAAGTTTTGCTACAAACCGTTAAAAAAAAAAAAAAAGAAAAAAACCAAACCAGTGTCAGACACGTAGACGGTCGTTCGTGTATCATTCGTGACGAATGAACAGAAGCGTTACATAATTTCTCTCTAATGTCTCTCTCTGTCTGATCGATCGACTGACCGACTGGCAACGCTTGCTTGCTCAGTCGCTTCCTTGCTTTGCTTAATGACTGATTTACTTCAGTACAAAGGCACCTAGGCGAGTACGCACACACTTGCTTGCATACAAATTAACTTATCACCGCTTTGAAAATACCAGGGGTAACAGCCGCACACGCTGGCTACAAGAAAGTCACCGCGCTCCGACGACGACCAATTTTATCGTTGACCCAGCTTTACCACGAGATAAGCGGCACAGTGTGTGAGCGTCATTGTTCTCCACTTTACTCACTCACGTCTTGGGTACCTGCCTTCAATTTATCTTGGGAATGGTTAACATGCCCCAGTAAGGAAGAAGGAACTAGGTGCTGATAACGGTGAGACGTTTAGTGATACGCGACTAAAGCTTTTTTTTTTTTTTCAAATGAGCGCATTTAGATGTTTTTTCAATGGTTTCAAGTTTGTGTTAGTCAAGTTAAGTTTGCAAGATGAAGGTGATCAATAAACGAAGTGAAACTACAATGGAGACTACCTTGGTTCTTATACTTCTTCCTCACCCACCCCGTCCCTCTCTCTCTCTCTCTCTCTCTCTCTCTCTCTCTCTCTCTCTGTCTCTGTCTCTTGTGTGCACGCTCACACACACACACACACACACACACACACACACACACAGAGAGAGAGAGAGAGAGAGAGAGAGAGAGAGAGAGAGAGAGAGAGAGAGAGAGAGATTTCATATTCGCACTCTTGCAAAGTGCTTGCACCAGTACATGTCCATACATACGAACGCCTTCAATTCCTACAAAGGAAACCAGAGGTTAGCGCTGCACGGAAGACAGGAACAGCACAGTAAAGAACAAACAAGGAACGTTTCTTCCGCCAGTGCTGCTGTATGCACGTGTCGACTGACATAGGACTATGGAAAGGGAGTACGAAGCGTCAGCTGGGAGTCATTGGAGAGGAGACTGTGGTCCAATGAACAGTGCGCTTGCTTGCGAAGCTGACTTTTATGACTTCGAAGCAGTCGTGGGTTTGGAAATTTTCGGATTGAAAACCCTGCGACCACCCAGCAGAATGAACGAGCACCTGAGACGGTTCAGGGAAGATCAAAGGCGGTCGAAGGGGAAGGGGGAGGGATGGGCTTTGCCTTCTATCATGCCGTACCCTTAATACACTGAACCTCTCACACTCCATATCATGCCGTGCCCTTAATACAGTGAACCTCGGACACTCCATATCATACCGTGCCCTGAATACAGTGAACCTCTCACACTCCATATCATGCCGTGCCCTGAATACAGTGAACCTCGGGACACTCCATATCATACCGTGCCCTGAATACAGTGAACCTCTCACACTCCATATCATACCGTGCCCTTGATACAGTGAACCTCTCACACTCCATATCATGCCGTGCCCTTAATACAGTGAACCTCGGACACTCCATATCATACCGTGCCCTTAATACAGTGAACCTCGGACACTCCTTATCATGCCGTGCCCTGAATGCAGTGAACCTCGGACACTCCATATCTTGCCGTGCCCTTAATACAGTGAACCTCTGACACTCCATACTCCATATCATATCGTGCCCTTAATACAGTAAACCTGACACTCCATATCATGCCGTGCCCTTAACACAGTGAACCTCGGACACTCCATATCATGCCGTGCCCTTAATACAGTAAACCTGACACTCCATATCATGCCGTGCCCTTAATACAGTAAACCTGACACTCCATATCATGCCGTGCCCTTAACACAGTGAACCTCGGACACTCCATATCATGCCGTGCCCTTAACACAGTGAACCTCGGACACTCCATATCATGCCGTGCCCTTAACACAGTGAACCTCGGACACTCCATATCATGCCGTGACCTTAACACAGTGAACCTCGGACACTCCAGTGCCCCAGCGACTGTAGACTAAGGGAAGTTGAACCCAACCTGATATCATTCTGATATGCATGTTTTAATGAATAATGGTTCATAGTATGTCACATTTTTAACCATGTAAAAAAGAAAGATACATATAAAAGCAGTGTTTAGTCAACATTTTGTTACACTTGCTTGATGAGGTGAGGGAGAGTTGGGGTGGGTGGGGAGGAGGAGGGGAGGGAGGGAGTGGATGGGTGGGAGGGAGTGGGTGGATGTTTGCAAGTGGGGTGGGGGTGGGGGGGTGAGAAGAAGATGAGGTGTGTGTGTGTATGTTTTTTTGTTTGTTTGTTTGTTTGTTTTTTCTCCACTGTGTGAAACATGGCAAAACGCTAATGAAAATATTCTAAGTTAACCTAACTTTTTTTTTTAGTCTAATGCTTTCACAATGGGAAAAAACAGTGGCGGCTCTTTATGCCTACAGGCCTGTATACTCTGGTAAATTGTTAATCAAGCAAACAAGAAACAAATGAACGAGAAAACATTGTCAGTCAGCCAGTCATTCTAGAAAAAAGTTTTATTAGCGCTTTTGTCATTTCGTTGTTTAAAAAAAAGAAAAAAAAAAAAAAACACAGGAAAAAATCATAAAGAATGTTCACACATCTCTTTTATAAAGGCTGTGTCCGCGTCTTAAAGTGCCGCGCGTCAGTTTTCAAAAATGCAAATACCAGAGAGAGAGAGAGAGAGAGAGACAGCGGGGGGGGGGGGGGGGGGGGGGGGGGGGGGGGGGGGGGGGGGGGGGGTAGGGAAGAGTGCCGAAAGGATCCACATGTTGAAGTGGCAAATGCGTGTACAAGTCTGTCTGTCGTTTCTTGGTTATAACCGCTGCAGCCTTAAGTGTTCTTTGGCTAAGAGATCATATCAATCCACAATGTAGTATGTCACCCGTCTGTGAGTAAGTTGTAGACAAACATACCAATACTTACTAATTGACAGAAGTTGTCACATGACACTCTCTCTCTCTCTCTCTCTCTCTCTCTCTCTCTCTCTCTCCTCTCTCTCTCTCTCTCTCTCTCTTGTGTACCAATTATGTTAATGTTAAATGCCATGCCTTGTTTCTCCCTACCGCTTCCTTTCTCCCTCTGGGCACTCTGTCTCTCATTGCTATTTTTTGTTAACTCTCTCTCTCTCTCTCTCTCTCTCTCTCTCTCTCTCTCTCTCTCTCTCTCCAGCCCCCACAGCCCAGCCCCCGCCCCCACCCCACATATCCCTCCCCTTCTGTCTGTGTTCACTTTTGTACATTAGGTTTGTTGCATCTGGTATTATTATATTTCAGAATTTGTGTTTTTTTCTTTCTTTTCTTTTCTTTAGGCCCCGGAGGGCTGGATGTAAAAAAGCAGTTATGCTTACTCCACTACCCTCTGAAAATAAAAAATTCGTTCTTTCGTTCGTTCGTTCGTTCGTTCTCTCTCTCTCTCTGTCTCTCTCTCTCTCTCTCTCTCTCTCTCTCTCTCTCTCTCTCTCTCTCTCTCTCTCTCTCTCTCTCTCTCTCTCTCTCTCGCATAAGTATTTTTTTTTAATGGATCAGAGGTCTTAACTGAATACAACGTCCGAGACTCTCTCTCTCTCTCTCTCTCTCTCTCTCTCTCTCTCTCTCTCTCTCTCTCTCTCTCTCTCTCTCTCTCTCTCTCTCTCTCCTTGACCTGATTTATTTGATTTGTACTTGCCGTTAGATTTGAATAGAATTTTGGAGTCAATCCCCCACACACGCTCACAGGCACGTACACGCGAGTATAACTCGCTTTAATGTAGAGACAGACAGACACACAGACAGACACACAGACAGACACACATATCTGTTTCCTCGTATTACAGTGTTGAAACATGGGGCTGAAACTTTCTCACCAACAGAAACGGATCAGCATCCAGACTGAAGACGTTGCGCACGACGATTTCTTTTTTGTTTGTTTGTGAGTTTGTTTTGTTTGTTTGCGTGTTTGTTTGTTTGTGTGTGTGTGTTGTTTTGTTTGTTTGTGTGTTTGTTTTGTTTGTTTGTTTTGTTTGTGTGTTTGTTTAGTTTGTTTGTTTTGTTTGTGTGTGTGTTTTTGTTTTGTTTTGTTTGTTTTCTTGTTTGTGTCTTTATTTTGTTTGTGAGTTTGTTTTGTTTCTTTGTTTTGTTTGTTTGTATTCTTCTTTTGTGTGTTTTGTGTGTTTGTTTTGTTTGTTTGTGTGTTTGTTTTGTTTGTGTGTTTTGTTTCGTCTGTTCGTTTGTTTTGTTTTTTTGTTTGTTTGTTTTTTGTTTGTGTGTTTGTTTGCTCGTTTGTGTTTGTTTTGTTTCTTTGTTTTGTGTGTTTCTTTTGATTGTTTGTTTGTTTTGTTTCTTGTTTCTTTGTTTTGTTTGTTTGTGTGTGGTTTGTTTGCTTTGTTTGTTTTGTTTGTTTGTTTGTTGTCTTTGTTTGTGTGTGTCTTTTGTTTGTTTGGGTTTTTTTTTTTTTGTTGTGTGTGTTGTTTGTTTTGTTTGTCTGTTTGTTGTCTTTGTTTATTGTGTGTGTTTGTTTGTTTGTGTGTTTGTTTTGTTTGTTTGTGTGTTGTGTTTCTTTGTTTGTGTGTTTGTTTTGTTTGTTTGTGCGTTTGTTTTCTTTGTTTGTGTGTTTGTTTTTTTTTTGTTTGTTTGTTTGTTTTGTGTGATTTGTTTTGTTTGTTTGTGTGTTTGTTTTGTTTGTTGTGTGTTTGTTTTCTTTGTTTGTGTGTTTGTTTTCTTTGTTTGTGCGTTTGTTTTGTTTGTATGTGTGTGTTATTTTGTTTGTTTGTGTGTTTGTTTTGATTGTGTGTTTGTTTTCTTTGTTCGTGTGTTTGTTTGTTTTTTGTTGTGTGTGTTGCTTTGTTTGTTTCTTTTGTGTGTTTGTTTTGCTTGTTTGTGTGTTTGTTTTGTTTGTTTGTGTGTTTGTTTTTGTATGTTTTTTGTTTTGTTCGTGTGTTCGTTTTTCTTCGTTTGTGTGTTTATTTTGTTTGTTTGTTTTTGTTTGTGTGTTTGTTTTGTTTGTTTGTTTTGTTTGTTTGTGTGTTTGTTTTGTTTGTTGTGTGTGTTTGTTTTGTTTGTTTGTTGTGTTTGTTTGTGTTTTGTTTGTGTGTTTGATTGTTTGTTTTCGGCAAACGTTACGACTTAGATTATAGTTTGAAAGTGGGTTCAGGCCGGAAGGGGGTGTGGGGGGGACAGGCGTCAAAGCTCCGATTGTTTTTGTCCATCAATTCCATGATATTGCTGTTTATGATGCATCATTCTACATTTTTTTTAAATTAATCTGACCAGGATTAAACAAAAAATGGCAGTATAATCTTTGAAAAGATTTTTTTTTTTTCTGACCTCTAACCCACGAGGCCCACAGTTAACTTACACCACTACTCAGTCACCTTACATCACAGTTCACTAACTTACACCACTGCTCAGTCACCTTACACCACTGCTCAGTGACCTTACACCACTGCTCAGTTAGTTATCTTACACCACTGCTCAGTTAGTTATCTTACACCACTGCTCAGTTATCTTACACCACTGCTCAGTTATCTTATTCCACTGCACAGTAAGTTATCTTACACCACTGCTCAGTTAGTTATCTTACACCACTGCTCAGTTATCTTATTCCACTGCTCAGTCACCTTACACCACTGCTCACTGACCTTACACCACTGCTCAGTTAGTTATCTTACACCACTGCTCAGTCATCTTACAACACTGCTCAGTTATCTTACACCACTGCTCAGTTATCTTATTCCACTGCTCAGTAAGTTATCTTACACCACTGCTCAGTTAATTATCTTACACCACTGCTCAGTCACCTTACGCCACTGCTCAGTCACCTTACGCCACTGCTCAATCACCTTACGCCACTGCTCAGTTAGTTATCTTACACCAATGCTCAGTCATCTTACACCACTGCTCAATTAGTTATCTTACACCACTGCTCAGTTAGTCATCTTACACCACTGCTCAGTTAGTTATCTTACACCACTGCTCAGGTATCTTACACCACTGCTCAATTAGTTATCTTACACCACTGCTCAGTTAGTTATCTTACACCACTGCTCAGTTAGTTATCTTACACCACTGCTCAGTTATTTTACACAACTGCTGCTCAGTTAGTTATCTTAAACCACTGCTCAGTCATCTTACACCACTGCTCAGTCATCTTACACCACTGCTCAGTCATCTTATACCACTGCTCAGGCCTGGGCCTGTGGACTCCTATGTTCATGCTTCACTGTGGTAGGTTTTGCCTGGGCTGTGATTTTACTGTGGTAGGTTTTGCCTGGGCTGTGATTGGGCTGTGATTTCACTGTGGTAGGTTTTGCCTGGACTGTGATTTTACAGTGGTAGGTTTTGCCTGGGCTGTGATTGGGCTGTGATTTCATTGTGTGGTAGATTTTGCCTGGGCTGTGATTTCACTGTAGTAGGTTTTGCCTGGGCTGTGATTTCACTGTGGTAGGTTTTGCCTGAGCTGTGATTGGGCTGTGATTTCACTGTGGTAGGTTTTGCCTGGGCTGTGATTTCACTGTGGTAGGTTTTGCCTGGGCTGTGATTTCATTGTGGTAGGTTTTGCCTGGGCTGTGATTTCACTGTGGTAGGTTTTGCCTAAGCTGTGATTTCATTGCGGTAGGCTTTGCCTGGGCTGTGATTTCATTGTGGTAGGTTTTGACTGACCTGTGGACTCCTTTGCTCAGGAACTAGAAGACAATGGTGGAATCGGTTCTTTAGAGTCGGACAGTAACGGGTCTTGGTAGTGGAAGGGGACTTCTGTACGATCCATCATTTTTCGTCGGTCATTCGTAAATGAAACATGTTTCTTTTATTCGTTCTCTCTCTCTCTCTCCCCCCCCCTCTCTCTCTCTCTCTCTCTCTCTCTCTCTCTCTCTCTCTCTCTCTCTCTCTCTTCCCTTCTCTATGTCTCCATCGTTTCCATTTATACATACATACATACATACATACATACATACATACATACATACATACACATTCCAAAACTTCAAACCATAACGTAGTCATCGACTCAAACCAGAAGAAATTATTTCGTGTTGTTGCAGTTTTAGTATGTTGAAAAAATAAAAATGTTCACAGAGACAGGCAAGAAAAGAACTTAAAGGCGGGAGAGAGAGAGAGAGAGAGAGAGAGAGAGAGAGAGAGAGAGAGAGAGAGAGAGAGAGGAGAGAGAGAGAGAGAGAGAGAGAGAGAGAGAGAGAGAGGAAATCGTTGATTCTTCATAGTCATCCATAACGGCGATAACAGAAGTAACAGTAGTATTAGCATTAGCACTACTGCTGCTGCTGCTGATGCTACTTCTACTGCTGAGACAATTGCCACCAGCACTGCAATTACTACCACTACTACTGCTGCTGCTACCACCACTACTACTATTACTTCTACTACAACTATTACTAGTACTACTACAACTACGCCTACTGCTACTACTGCTACTACTTTTGCCACTACTATATTCATATCGGCTTTTGAAACATCTCCCAGAGAGCTGTCTCCAGACCCTTCTAAAAGTCTACAACTATATCTGGACCACAGGGTGCTTTCCACCCTCCTGGCGGAAAACCCTGATCATTCTGATTCCTAAACCTGGAAAAGACCTTAACAACCCTTCAAACTATCGTCCAATAGCTCTGACCAGCTGCCTCTGTAAGCTGAGGAAAAGATGGTCAACTCCCGTCT
>JADBJO010020180.1:0-15000 GCA_016801955.1 Conus betulinus | reverse complement strand
TCTTTTTATGTTGTCAATGTCTTTCTTTCCTTCATTCTTGTTGATGTCTTTCTTTCTTTCATTCTCGTTCATGTCTACCTTTCTTTCTTTCATTCTTTCTTTCTTTCATTCTTGTTGATGTCTTTCTTTCTTTCATTCTCGTTGATGTCTTTCTTTCTTTCATTCATTCTTGTTGATGCCTTTCTTTCTTTCATTCTTGTTGACGTCTTTCTTTCTTTCATTCTTGTTGATGCCTTTGTTTGTTTTATTCTTGTTGATGTCTTTCTTTGTTTTATTCTTGTTGGTGCCTTTCTTTGTTTTATTCTTGTTGATGCCTTTCTTTGTTTCATTCTTGTTATTGCCTTTCTTTCTTTCATTCTTGTTGATGTCCTTCTTTCTTTCATTCTTGTTGATGTCTTTCTTTCTTTCATTCTTGTTGACGTCTTTTTTTTTTCAATCTTGTTGATGTCTTTCTTTGTTATTCTTGTTGACGTCTTTCTTTCATTCTTGTTGATGTCTTTCTTTCATTCTTGATGATGACTTTCTTTCATTCTTGTTGATGTCTTTCTTTCATTCTTGTTGATGTCTTTCTTTCATTCTTGATGATGTCTTTCTTTCTCTCATTCTTGTTGATGTCCTTCTTTCATTGTTGTTGACGTCTTTCTTTCTTTCATTCTTGTTGACGTCTTTCTTTCTTTCATTCTTGTTGACGTCTTTCTTTCTTTCATTCTTGTTGACGTCCTTCTTTCATTCTTGTTGATTCCTTTCTTTCTTTCATTCTTGTTGACGTCTTTCTTTCTTTCATTCTTGTTGTTGATGCCTTGCTTTCTCTCGTTCTTGTTGTTGTCATTTTTTTCTTTTTTTCTTTTTTTTTTTTCTTCTGTTCATGTCTTTCTTTCTTTCTAGTCAGTGTCTTTCTTTCTTTCTCTCTCTCTTTTTCTTTCTTGTTGATGCTTTTATTTCTTTCATTTATTCTTGTTGATGTGTTTCTTTTCTTTTCAGTGCCTTTCTTTCTTTCATTCTTGTTGATGTCTTCCTTTCTTACTATCTTTTCATGTATTTATATTTGTCTCCCCCCTCCCTTTTTCCCTGTACTTTTCTATGTTCCACGCTTATATGCAAGTAAGGGATGGAGAGAATGTCGACTGATTTTCTCTCCAATCAGAGGACTTCACTGTTTACAGTGCAGGTGTGTAAGGGGAAAGAAGTGGGGGTAGGGGCTGTTAATGGTGACACATCATTACCACACACACACAGACTGACTGACTAAAACCAGTTTATTGTCAGATTAACTCAAGGTGTACTCTCTCTCTCTCTCTCTCTCCTCTCTCTCTCTCTCTCTCTCTCTCTCTCTCTCTCTCTCTCTCTCTCTCTCTCACACACACACACACACACACACACACACACACACACACACACACACACACACACACAATCCTTGTCTGACCTCCGGCCTTAAACGACATTAAACTTGTTTATATTGAAGATGACGTGGATTGTGGGGAAAAAAGGACCATATGCTGGGTTGTTGAAACCGTCTTTGTTTTTTTCGTGTCCGTTTCTGGTGTTTGTATCGAGTGTAAAATGTAAAATGACAGATGAGTCGAGCTACTGGATTCCCCAAATTATCTGAATTGCCCAGTAGTCGCTGAGTTGACCTGCAGACAGATGTGGACGGGAAACAAACTCTGCCAGGGTTTGAACCATATCGGAAGTGGACGATGTCATCACGAGGCCTCTTTTTCTTTGTTTCTTTTTTCCCTTTCTTCTCGTCTTCTTCTAAGCATTACAAGAATTACTACTATCAGTATTATTGTTACCATGATTTTTATCGTAATATAATAATAACAATATCAATAGTAAAAATAATTTGTAGTAGTAGTGGTGGGTAGTGGTAGTAGTAGTAGTAGTATTGTTATTATTATTACTATTCTCATTATTATTGTTATTGTTATTATCATTATCATTGTTGGCGTTGTTATTAGGCCTATTATTATTATTATCATCACTATCAGTCATTTATTTGTTATTTTTTTATGATTATTACTATTATTGTCATTTCTGATTGTCTGTATTATTATTATTATTATATTATTATTATTATTGTCTGTGTTTATCATTGTTATTAGTATTATTATTATCATCAGTATTATTGTTGTTGTTATTATTATTATCATCATTACCATTTATCTATTTATTCATTTTTATGATTATTGCTATTATTGTCATTTCCGATTGTCTGCACATTGATATGTTGTTGTTTTTTTTTTTTGTAGAATGTAGATATTTGTACAATTCAGTAACTTTCTAGATTTTCTCGCACGAAGCCTACTTAAAGGTTGTGTGTGTGGTGGGGGGGGGGGGGGGGGGGGGGCGGGGTGGTGTTTGCGTGTGTGTGTGTGTGTGTGTGTGTGTGTTAAAAACTGAGTTCGGTTCGATCTGTTTGGTAGAATGAAGATATGTGTAAAGTGTATTTGTCAAAATAATGATGATTTGACAAAATCAAACCAGTCTCTCTCTCTCTCTCTCTCTCTCTCTCTCTCTCTCTGTGTGTGTGGTGGTGTGTGTCTGTGTGTGTCTGTCTCTGTGTGTGTGTGTGTGTGTGTGTGTGTCCTGGTTTTCCTCTTCCTCTTCGCTAGAAACGCATTTCACTTCAAATATTGCAAGGCTTTATCTTGTGCTTTGCTGTATTTTGTTTTCTTCCCTTTTTTCATCTTCCTTTTTTCTTTGGCCTCTTCGTTTTATATTGAATGTTAAAATGATTTTTTTTTAAGTAAGAAAAGTAGTAGTAGTAGTAGTAGTACAATTTTGTTGTTATCATTATCATTATCATACATTCAACAAGAACACACACACACACACACACACACACACACACACACACACACACATATATATATATATATATATATATATATATATATATATATAGATACATACATATACATAGATAGATAGATAGCTATAGATAGATACATACATCTATACATACATATATATCATTATTATTATTATCATTATTATTATTATTACTACTATTAATTATCATTATTGTGTTGTCGTTGTTGTTGTTGCCACTATTATCATCATAACTGCTGTTAACGAACACTTCCATCAGTGATGTGAAAATAACTTTACTACAAAGTAAAAATAGAAAAATAACGATGATACAATCAATGAATTGATTAAATCAACTCCTCATTCGATCAATAATTAACTACCAGTCCAGCCAACAGACTTACCCAACAATCCAACAAAGAGAAAACCACAAATGAACGAGAGAGAGAGAGAGAGAGAGAGAGAGAGAGAGAGAGAGAGAGAGACGGGGGAGAGACAGACAGACAGATACAGAGGGGGGGGGGGGGGGGAGACAGACAGAGTACAGACAAAGTGAGAGAGACAGAGAGGGGGGGGGGGATGATGAGGGGGGGGTGGGATTCGCATGTAAATAACGTGAACATTGAGAGAATCCATCACAAAAACCGCGGCAAACGACAGGACAACGTGGGTCATGGGGGTCCAAGCCGTTTCCAACCCATAAAACGGGCCAATAACAGAAAGCAAAGGAATGCCAGCGGAAAAGAAAGTACCTGCCAAAAAGCGGCGTCATTGACTGCCGATCAGGTGTGAAGCCTCTCTCTTTGAGGCACGGCTCTTTGCCGCCGGCGAAAGGGTTTAGCGACAGGTGATCAGTGGGCTGGCAAATGGCTACAGAGCCATTGAAGCGTGCGGGGAAGGGCCAGTGAAAGGGACGATTCACTGGTACGTGTTGTCTACGTCTCTCAGAAGTTAACGTTGTCTTCGTTCACTATTCTGAGGGGGTGGGGAGGGGGTGGGGTGGAATTTACTGACACGTGTCTCCATCATGAATATTGATCTAGCCCCCATTTCGGTCTAGCGTATGGCGTACATTATCTGTGTAAGCCCTTTACAGTTAGGTTGTAAATAATACATTTGGAATCCAGTTTCGTTTTGAAACTTTCAAAGCCAATAAAATGTCGACAACAACGAAATGCCACGCGGCCTACCAAATGAGGTTTGATTCTATGGAAAGACTTGTCAGATTCTATGGGAAGACTTGTCAGATTCTAGTTGTACTGGATTCGCACATGACTTTTGAGACAGATCTGAGTAGTAAAAATGTTCTTTGACAGATAATTCTGAAGTACAGTTCTTTGACGGATCCCTGCAGAGATCTTAGGGAACCCGAGAGGAGATAGGCCGGTGTAAGGAGACTCCCTGGAAGACCAAGCCAACAACCCCGTCAGCAACAACCCCGTCAGCAGCAACCTAAGTCATACCTGCAGGCTGCTCTTCATAAATCGCGAACATACGATAGTTATGCAGTTTCGATAACTAACTGACGATTCTTGTCTCTGTCACTATCTATTACACAATCTTTAAATTCGCGATCCAGGATCATTGAGTATTTCGGCCTAGCCGGGACTCATGGAGTAAAAAAAAGGATCGCTCAGAAAACTCGTGTTCTCTATTCATGCAAGACAGCTGTTTGGGTTGACGCAAAGGGAAGTAACCATGTAATAGCTTTCCTGTAATGAAAATCTGTTTGTAGGTTGATGACAAGCATCTGTGTGGAGAAACTTTGTGTTGGTTGGTCTGAATTTGCAGTCTCAGTTTCTCAGTATACGTTTCACTGAGTGCGGCCATGGTGTTAAATTTTACAGTGCTATGGAATTATAGAAGTGAACTTTCAGGAAATAAAATTCCTAAAATCGATTTTACAGCCTCTTCAGGACAGTTGCAAGCACAGCAGGCCTCACGATCCATCTCAGTAGAGCGCCAGCGAGCGGTGCTTTGCCGAATGTGCTATTTCCATTGAGCAAAGACTGTTCAAACGCCAGTAAAGACAAAAATCTGTAGATTGTAGCAATACTTCGATCTGTAGGAAGAAAATGGTGGGTCGTCGAGATAATAAAAAAAAACAACAACACAAACAACATCCAATGAAGTAAGTCAGTAAACTATTATTATATTGGGTATTTATACCTAATACCTATGCAAACTGGAACTTCTTTTAAGAACAGTCTTTCAGCGTTGCTTTTTAATTGCTTGCAGTCCTGATTTGGTCACTGTGGCTGGCTGCGCTGTACTAATACCTATGGAAACTGATACTTCTTTTAAGAATAGTCTTTCAGTCGCGTTTTTTTAATTGCTTGCAGTCCTGATTTGGTCACTGTGGCCGGCTGCGCTGTAAAAAAGACGACTTGAAGAGTCGCAGGCAGATGGACGACGACGACCATAAGTCCACAGAGCAGCAAGTGATCCTCATGACGCTCCTCGCCGACGACATCCGGTTCATCTCACACATGTACCGTGAATTCAAAGCTGGTGTCTTCGCCAGGGCGCCAAAGTAATGCCCTGGGTCCTGACTCGCCTGTCTCTGCAGTGCAGAAGGTCTGGCAGCAGAGCACACGCTTTGCAGACGTTCACTCCTCCAAGAGAAGGGACAGGAGCTTGAGCTGACAGCGACGGTACTCGACCACCAAAGTCTACAGCGGCCAGGTGTTGGAGAGGCCGACAGCATTGATTGCTGGATGTGTGCTGAGTGTGACGACAGCAACATTGAAAAAGAAGTCGGGGGATCGATTTATGTTTGGACCTCAGGAGTTCTACATGTCAATGTGTTTTCTCAGGAGTTCTCAATGTAAATGTGTTCTCTCGAGAATTCTAAATGCAAATGTGTTCTCTCAGGTTAGTTCTAAGTTCTAAATGTTGATGTCTACTCTCAGGAGTTCTAGATGTAAATGTGTTCTGGTTTTCTTCTGAACGAAGGATGTTTTCCTGAACTGTAGAAATGAGGTGTCTGCACCGGTACAGCACAGAACTGTTTTTGTTAGAATCATAATACTACATGATATAGTGGTCACACTTGTCCCGTACTGATCAAATATTAAGATACATGCTGTTTAGTTTTTACTCTCTGCTAAAAATGTATATAGATACATAGGATAAAATCCCATTATAGTTTTGTCTCCTTCATTTGACATTCTATATGCAAAAGAGAGATGCAAACCAGAGAACCACAAAAACGTGGAGGTGCTGCTGCAAGGTTTGTTTTGTTATTTCCAGGGAAATTCTTTTTTTTTTTTTCGTTGCCTACCATTTGCGTAATTATCAAATTCATTCAAAAGAACGCCAGACGAATTGTTCAAGCTTGGCAAGTTTACAGTTCAGAAAAGAGACACCCCCCAAAAATACAAAATCCAAATCACACAAAATTTTATACAAAAATCAAAGTCTAGTGGTGGGAAGTAGACTGATGTCGATGTGTTTATTTTGTGTTGTCGATGTTTATAACTGACCATTGTGGTCGCTCATTTTCGTCCCGAAAATACATGGGAAAAACACCCGTAAATCGTTTCAACTTCCCACTCCTCGAGCACGTAAACCACTGCCACTAAGTTTGGAAGTCATTTCTTCGTTGTGATTTCTGACACACCCGGTTTACAATGCTTTTTTAAGCCATCGACATCGAATCAGCGGAATCTGGGTAGATGAACTGTCCCCTAACGTGTGAACCGAAGCATTTTGCAAATGGCGACCACCACTTAGAAAGCCGCGTCTTAATTCTCAAGTCTTCCCAAATAAGCGGCATGGGAACGAAACGAATGATCACTTTCGACAGATGGATCAATAACAACAATACAAATCATGATATTACTGTACATATAGTAACGGCATTTTCTTTTAAAGTCTTGACACAAAATTGTTGGCTTGCTCAAACAATAAATTTCTATTAAATGAGAATCCTAGTATCTCTCCTCGTGTTCGGCTCGGTCACAAACAACATGAATTGACTCGTATTAAATTGACTGCTTCAATACGCAATGTCTCATACCCCGCGAAATAGGACTGGTCTAATGTCTGTAATAAAAGATCGGGCACACGAATATGTGTTTCAAAATCTACTCGTCCGTATAAGTACAGTAACAAAACGCATAGTTCAGGGATGTAAACGTATGCCGTTGTCCTTTGATGATGCCCATGGAACTCAATAAGCAGATATTCAAATCCAGTCATCTCTGTTATGAGCAAAAAAAAATGTGTGAATCAACACGAAAATCAGAGGTTTTTTTTTTTTTTTTCTTTTTTTTTTTTTTTTCTTTTTTTTTTTTTTTTTTTTTTTTTTTTTTTTGTCTGTTTTATGTTTTCAGTTTTTGCTTTCTTTCTTCATCCAGATACACTACATCACTTGTGTTCCTTTGTCTACAACGCCACTTGTGTTCTTTTGTCTACAACATCACTTGTGTTCCTTTGTCTACAACATCGCTTGTGTTCCTTTGTCTACAACATCACTTGTGTTCCTTTGTCACATACAAACTTGGGTAGCTGCACTTCATGCGCTCAGCACCCGGTGTGCTGGCAAGAGTCAAAAGTGTGAAGCACGTTCATCAACGTTATTCAGTCCGAGTGGTGATTAAGACCTGTGACCTTTAACACACCACTGCTGGCGGCCATACCTGTAATGGACCTGGTATCCCGGGCCAAGGTGCCCATTAACGTCAATTACCGGTTTCCGGCTGCCCGGCTCGTTCTGGGTGTCCCGGTTATTACCTGGTACCCGGGTGTCAGATTGACACTGTGACGTTCACGAACAATGACTACATGTTAGTGTGTATGAGTGTGTTCCACCGTTTCCCTGTGGCAGATCATAGTGGTATATCATTTATAACACTTTGCCTCCCCTTCCTCGAGAGCTATACTGACGCGGTGGCACCGAGCCAACTTTTGTAGTCAGGCGTTGAGAGTTCGAATCCTTTTGCCCCCCCCCCCCCCCCCCCCCCCCCCGCCTCCCTGTTCCACCCCCTGCTTCGCCAAACTTCTCTCCCGCCCCCCCCCCCCTTCCACCTAAAAAAAAAAATACCATTTCCATGGTCTACATTAATGTGTTGTTGTTTTGATGGTATCAGTGTAGCGTCAGATAGTGTCCTCACATTTACACATTGATGTGTTGATGTTTAGTGTCCTCACATTAACACATTAATGTGTTGTTGTTTAGTGTCCTCACATTAACACATTGATGTGTTGTTGTTTAGTGTCCTCACATTAACACATTAATGTGTTGTTGTTTAGTGTCCTCACATTAACACATTGATGTGCTGTTGTTTTGATGGTATCAGTGTAGCGTCAGATAATGTCCTCACATTAACACATTGATGTTGTTGTGTATAGTGTCCTCACATTAACACATTGATGTGTTGTTGTTTTGATGGTATCAGTGTAGCGTCAGATAGTGTCTCTTCACATTAACACATTAATGTGTTGTTGTTTAGTGTCCTCACATTAACACATTAATGTGTTGTTCTTCTGATAGTATCAGTGTAGCGTCAGATAGTGTCCTCACATTAACACATTGATGAGTTGATGTTTAGTGTCATCACATTAACACATTGGTGTGTTGTGTGTTTAGTGTCCTCACATTAACACATTGATGTGTTGTTGTTTAGTGTCCTCACATTAACACATTAATGTGTTGTTTAGTGTCCTCACATTAACACATTAATGTGCTGTTGTTTTGATGGTATCAGTGTAGTGTCAGATTGTGTCCTCACATTAACACATTAATGTGTGTTGTGTTTAGTATCCTCACATTAACACTTTGATGTGCTGTTGTTCTGAAGGTATAAGTGTAGCGTCAGATTGTGTCCTCACATTAACACATTAATGTGTGTTGTTGTTTAGTGTCCTCACATTAACACATTAATGTGTTGTTGTTTTGATGGCATCGGTGTAGCGTTAGATAGTATCCTCCTACTCTTTTTGTCATGAAGGTTTTTTTCTATTTATGAGCTGAAGTGGGCATGGACGTCTAACCTGAACCTTGCCAACCCCTCATTCCCGGCCCACTTCGCTGTCTTTCAGCCTTTAGCCTGTCTCCCAGCCTGTCTTCCAGCCTGTCTTCCAGCCTGTCTCCCAGCCTGTCTTCCAGCCTGTCTTCCAGCCCTGTCTCCCAGCCTGTCTTCCAGCCTGTCTTCCAGCCTGTCTCCCAGCCTGTCTTCCAGCCTGTCTCCCAGCCTGTCTTCCAGCCTGTCTTCCAGCCTGTCTTCCGCCTGTCTCCCAGCCTGTCTTCCAGCCTGTCTTCCAGCCTGTCTCCCAGCCTGTCTTCCAGCCTGTCTTCCAGCCTGTCTCCCAGCCTGTCTTCCAGCCTGTCTCCCAGCCTGTCTTCCAGCCTGTCTTCCAGCCTGTCTTCCAGCCTGTCTCCCAGCCTGTCTTCCAGCCTGTCTTCCAGCCTGTCTTCCAGCCTGTCTCCCAGCCTGTCTTTCAGCCTGTCTTCCAGCCTGTCTCCCAGCCTGTCTTTCAGCCTGTCTCTCTGCCTGTCTCTCAGCCTCTCTCAGCCTGTCTCCCAGCCTGTCTCCCAGCCTGTCTTTCAGCCTGTCTCTCAGCCTGTCTCTCAGCCTGTCTCTCAGCCTGTCTTCCAGCCTGTCTCCCAGCCTGTCTTTCAGCCTGTCTCTCTGCCTGTCTCTCAGCCTGTCTTTCAGCCTGTCTCCCAGCCTGTCTCTCAGCCTGTCTCTCTGCCTGTCTTTCAGCCTGTCTCTCTGCCTGTCTCTCAGCCTGTCTTTCAGCCTATCTCTCAGCCTGTCTCTCTGCCTGTCTCTCAGCCTGTCTTTTCAGCCTATCTCTCAGCCTGTCTCTCTGCCTGTCTTTCAGCCTGTCTCTCAGCCTGTCTCTCCCTACAGTCGGTCTCCTCGTCTCTCGGTGTCTTCCTACACGTATTGTGATAGAGCATCTGTGTGTGTGTGTGTGTGTGTGTGTGTGTGTGTGTGTGTGCGCGCGCGCACGCGCGCGCGCGCGCGTGCATATGTGTGTGAAAAGGTGCTCCTGTATCCACAAGGGCGTTTAAATCCTGTACGGAAAAGTGTTAAGCACGTTCGGGGTAAAAATTCAGACCACAGTTGCAAACCACCAGTCACAAAACGAAACACGTTTAAGATAAAGGGATTAAAAAGAAAAGCGGCACAAACTGAGAAACAGGTTGCTGTCCGACTTCTAGTCCTTCCAGACAATACATAGTACCTTGTTCTGATGAAGTTGAAGTGGATTTCAAACAAAAAGCGGCTGAGTCCTGGACGAGGTTGTACAAACTTGATCTCTTTGTGTTCAATCCGTGTCTCTGTAATCTCTATGTCTTGTGGCGCGTGGCACGATTCACCCAATTCTGAAAACTCCCTCTGGATCAGTTATACACCAAATTGAAGTTCCCATGCTGTGCTTCGGTTGTCCTGGTGCCCCTTTTACATCACTATGTCATCAGTGCACGCCCATCGTCATGAGATATCCCTCTTCGTGTTGGTCAGGAGGTTTACATGGAAAAGTCCAAACCCCCTCCTTTACCTACCTCTACCCCCCCCCCCCCCCCTCCATCTCTCTCTCTCTCTCTCTCTCTCTCTCTCTCTCTCTCTCTCTCTCTCTCTCTCTCTCTCTCTCTCTCTCTCTCTGTGTGTGTGTGTGTGTGTGTACGTGAGTGTGTGTGCGCGCGGTGGTGGGTAGTTGTGGTGGTGATGGTGGTGGTGGTGGTTGTGTGGTGGTGCGTGTGTGTGTGTGTGTGTGTGTGTGTGTGTGTGTGTGTGTGTGTGTGTGCGCGCGCGCGCGAGATGTGGTGTGGTGTGGTGTCTGCGTGTGCGTGTGCGTGTGTGTGTGTGTGTGTGTGTGTGTGTGTTGTTCGTGTGCATGTGCGTGCGTGTGTGTGTGTGTGTATGTGTGTGTGTGTGTGTGTGTGTGTGTGTGTGTGTGTGTGTGTGTGTGTGTGTGAAGTTAACGGGTGTTACGTTTTCAAACAATTTACAAATCTTGTCGGTTTGGGTTCGTTCAAGCCATTAATGAACAACAAATGAATATCCGTCACATTCGGGCGTTCGTTGAAATATTTTGTCCAATGTTTAAATCATACTGAAGATAAATAAACAAATAAATCATCAAGCCAAAAGGAAACAAACAAAAGCAGAACCAAGAAGTCAGACAATTAAAATTATGATTACCGAGTTCTCCGATACTTTAATTTTGACATTATTTTTTGTTAAGTGGTATATATATATATATATATATATATATATATATATATATATATATATATATATATATTTTGGTTTTCCTCTTGATCTTCGGATTTTATGTGATTTATTTAAATTGCATTGTATCAACGGTTTTGTATTGTATTGTATGGTATCACACACACACACACACACACACACACACACACACACACATACACCACGCGCACACACGCGCGCGCGCACACACACACACACACACACACACACACACACACACACACACACACACACACACACACGTGTCAGTGCCGACAAAGACTTTTTTTTAGCTAAACTGTCCGCACCCCTCAGGAGGATTAACGCTGAACACAAAGTCACTAGATACTGCTTTGTCCAACGATCTGTGAACAAAAAAAAAAAAACAAAAAAAAAACCGTCAACCCACAGAGAAGATTACTGTGTCCCAGTTCATGATGGTCGATCCAGGTCACTCGTTGTCCACGTTTCCCCTCCCTCCCTACCCCGCCTTCTCCTAGCCAGCCTTTCCCCTCCCCCACCACACCCCCGTCACCTCCCCTTCCACCCCATCAACGCTAAGCCCCCACCCCCTTCTCTCCTCTCTACCTTCCCCCCACAAACCCCGCCCCACCCCTCCTCTCCGCTAACCTTCCCCCACAACCCCCCCGCCCCCCCCCTCCTCTCCTCTAACCTTCCCCCACAAACCCCGCCCCACCCCTCCTCTCCTCTAACCTTCCCCACACAACCCCCGCCCCACCCCCCCCTCTCTCCTCTAACCTTCCCCACAAAACCCCGCCCCACCCCTCCTCTCCTCTAACCTTCCCCCACAAACCCCGCCCCACCCCTCCTCTCCTCTAACCTTCCCCCCACAACCCCCGCCCACCCCTCCTCTCCGCTAACCTTCCCCCACAAACCCCGCCCCACCCCTCCTCTCCTCTAACCTTCCCTTCCCCCACAAACCCCGCCCCACCCCTCCTCTCCTCTAACCTTCCCCCACAAACCCCGCCCCACCCCTCCTCTCCTCTAACCTTCCCCACACACCCCCCGCCCCACCCTCCTCTCCGCTAACCTTCCCCCACCAACCCCGCCCCCACCCCTTCTCCTCTCCTCTAACCTTCCCCCACAAACCCCGCCCCACCCCCCTCCCTCCGCTAACCTTCCCCCACAACCCCCGCCCCACCCCTCCTCTCCTCTAACCTTCCCCCACAAACCCCGCCCCACCCCCTTCTCTCCGCGAACCTTCCCCCACAAACCCCGCCCCACCCCTCCTCTCCTCTAACCTTCCCCCACAAACCCCGCCCCACCCCCTCCTCTCCGCTAACCTTCCCCCACAAACCCCGCCATTTCAAGCCAAGGAAAGGCAATAAACGTACACATTACTTTTCCATTCATGTGTCAAGGGAGAGGAACGGACAGCGGGAGAGAGTTGGGAAGGAGGGGTGGGGGAAAATCGCCTTTTTTTTTTTCGTCGGCCTAACTCTTGGGTATCAGTTTGCAAGCATGGAACAGGTGTCTTCAACTCGTTCAACAAACGTTGCTTGCCGAGAACTTGCGAGGTTTCTCCTGTTACCTCAATGCTGATTGTCACTGAAGGTCGCTTAGGAGTAAAAAATCGGTACTGGCATACTGACATCTTGAATGGAGCGATGGCTTACTTTGGTTCCCATGGAAGGATGTGTGTGTGTGTGTGGTGTGGGGGGGGGGGGGGGGGGGGGGGGGCGGTGCGCGCATGTGTGCTTGTGAAGGGTGGGTAGTATGAAAGAGAGCTAAAGTTTGTAAGATTTCATTGTAAGGATTCATTGTAAGGATTCATTGTAAGGATTCATTGTAAGGATCATTGTAAGGATTCATTTGGAAGGATTCATTGTAAGGATTCATTGTAAGGATTCATTGTAAGATTTCATTGTAAGGATTCAAGGGATTCATTGGAGGATTCATTGTAAGGATTCATTGTAAGGATTCATTGTAAGATTTCATTGTAAGGATTCATTGGAAGGATTCAGTAGGATTCATTGTAAGGATTCATTGTAAGGATTCATTGTAAGGATTCATTGACCGACAATAAAACGGTAGCAGCAGGGAGTGCAAGGAATATCAGAGGTGGAGGAGAAGAAAGGAGGGGCGGGGTAGGTGGCGTGGAGAGTGAGGAGAGGGTGGGGTGGGGTGGCTGGGTGGGAGGAGAGGATGGGGAGCAGTGTTCAGGCAGTCCAGCCTCATCAGAGCCACAGGCACTCACGACCGACAGGCAGTGGGCAGGGGGATGGAGAGGGCAGCATTGACGGGAGGATGGAGAGGGCAGCATTGACGGGAGGATGAGAGGGCAGCATTGACGGAAGGATGGAGAGGGCAGCATTGACGGGGCAAAGTCACTGACGAACGATAGAGGATGGAGAGGGCAGTAGCCATGACGGGGCAAAGTCACTGACGACCGACAGAGGGTGGAGAGGGCAGCATTGACGGGAGGATGGAGAGGGCAGCATTGACGGAAGGATGGAGAGGGCAGCATTGACGGGGCAAAGTCACTGACGAACGATAGAGGATGGAGAGGGCAGTAGATGACGGGGCAAGTCCTTGACGACCGACAGAGGGTGGAGAGGGCAGCATTGACGGGAGGATGGAGAGGGCAGCATTGACGGGAGGATGGAGAGGGCAGCATTGACGGGAGGATGGAGAGACAGCCTTGACGGGAGGATGGAGAGGGCAGCATTGATGGAGGATGGAGAGAGCAGCATTGACGGGGCAAAGTCACTGACGACCGACAGAGTCAAGAGGGCAGCATTGACGGGAGGATGGAGAGGGCAGCATTGACGGGAGGATGGAGCAGCATTGACGGGGCAAAGTCACTGATGACCGACAGAGGGTGGAGAGGGCAGTAGCCATGACGGGGCAAAGTCACTGACGACCGACAGAGGGTGGAGAGGGCAGTAGCCATGACGGGGCAAAGTCACTGACGACCGACAGAGGGTGGAGAGGGCAGTAGCTATGACGGGGCAAAGTCACTGACGGCCGACAGAGGATGGAGAGGGCAGTAGCTATGACGGGGCAAAGTCACTGACGACCGACAGAGGATGGAGAGGGTGACGGGGCAGTCACTGACGACTGACCGAGGATGGAGAGGGCAGTTTTGACGGGGCAAAGTCACGAAGACAAAGATGGGGGATGGAGGAGCAGGTAGAGGAGGAAAGAAGGATAGAGAGAAGAAAATTGTTTAACATCAAATGATAAAAATAAACAACGCAAAAAATGGAATAGAATACTGTGTGCGTGCGCGCGCGCGCGCGCGCGCGCGTGTGTGTGTGTTGTGTGTGTGTGTGTGTGTGTGTGTGTGTGTGTGTGTGTGTGTGTGTGCGTGCGTGCGCGCGCGCGTATGTGTAAGGATACTCTGTGTGTGTGTGTGTATGTGCGTGCGCGCAGGCGCGCGCGCGTGTTATGTGTGTGTGTGTGTGTGTGTGTGTGTGTGTGTGTGTGTGTGTGTGTCTGTATGTGTATCTGTATGTGTGTGTGTTGAAATAGTGGTTGTATGTGTATGTGCAATGAGCGTGTGTGTGAGTGCGTGCGCGCGCGCGTGCGCTCTAGCGCGTATGTGTGAGCGTGTAGTGTAGTGTAGTGTAGTATACTTTCCTAGTCTATAAAGTAGGTTTTACCGACTGGTCAAAAAGCCCAAAATGTAGATTCTTTCCTTCTTAAATCACATATTTTTTCCCTTAGACCCAGGAGAAGGGCGATGACCCACAGAAGACCATGAGGTTAAATGAAGGTTAACAGTGTACAAGTACATTTCTTCTAACAAATTGCTTAAGATGAAGAAAAAATAAAAGCTTTTCGAAAGTCGTTATAGAAGATTCTGATTTTACTTAGATGAAACGTGTTACTATCAGAATAGGCATGATATTATGTATGCCTTCTTTCCGCAAATGAGAACCTTCCTAAAATGTGTTTGACAATTCAATCAAACCCACTTTCGGAGTTATTGCTATGAAGCGCACGTGCG
>JADBJO010020179.1:0-31794 GCA_016801955.1 Conus betulinus | reverse complement strand
CTTGACTTGTTGGTTTTCTTTTATTTGGGGGGAAGGGCAGGGCTGTTGAAGCAGTTATATAAGGTCTTGCTCTCCCCACCTGTGTCTGCTGGGGGCAGAATGGGAGGCATGCAGGTTTTATTGACGCCACCCAACTGGTTGGAGGGTGGAGGGTGGGTTTGTACATTATCACAGTGGGTAGTGGATTTCTGGTGGTGTGTGCCTCCGGCTGGGGCTATAAATATGGTTTGGATTGGCACACGTCTTGTAGAAAAGACAAAAGGTGTCTGTCTGACAAGGAGAAGGATACTGAAGAACTTGTTTAAAAACCACGCTGATAGTAGACTTGGTTAGGAGATCGGTCGGAGCGTGAGTACTCACAGAACCAACCCTGTCTGCCTCATGGAATGGAATCCTTCTTATCGTCTTCACAAACCTTTAACGATCTACTTTCCTGGCTGAAACAGCACTTCCGGATGCACAAATCTCTGAGAAGGAGGAGTGGCGCGCAAGCTCCGCAGTTTGCTACAATGGGCAGGGCCGGATGAACGCAGCCACAAAAAAGGCATCTCATGGGCGTCTTGCGGGTTGGTTGCCTACAGCGGCGTGGGGGCACAATCTCGCTCTCGCAGAGCATCGATCCCGCAGCGAATGGCTCAAACTCTGGCACACAGCAGAAACGACTGCATCTAGGGGATGGGAACAATAAGGGGTACCTTGACATTCAAAGAGGGGGGGGGTGGAAGCCCAGGCCTTTGATATACAAAATGTTGGGCAGCAAAGAGGGTGGGCATGAAGGTCAGAATAGCGGTATTTGTTGGCTACTCTTTGTGTCAGGACGCCTTGAGAAGGGGACAACAAAAAAAAAAAAGGGGGGGGGGGGGGGGGGGGGGTAACGAATTATGACTTGGGCTTCGGGCTAGCGGGAAGTGACTAAAAAGATCCCTACTGCCTTGATATTTCAGTTTCGAACCGTGTTATCCTTGCGGTCCCAGGGCTCCGCGGCTATCTTCTCTACTGGTGCTATGTCTTGTTAAGTCTGGGTCAGCGAATAGACGGCCTTCTAACCCTTGAAGTATCTTCGAAGTCTTGTGGATGTCGACGTGTTTCATAGCGCGCAATTCCACGCCTGCACCAAAAATGAGCTTTCTCAGACAGACAGACTGAAACCTTTTTTGTATTGCGAAGGGGGCTGTGAGTCCACCTTCAAAGGTTTGTCTACATAAAATCGGCGCCCTCCGGAGGGGGGGGCTAGTATTGATACTACACAATAGGCCAAGATCTTGACATCACGGATCGCCTGATTCTTTGTCGAATCGTGCCAATGGCAACCCTGCTGTTTAATAAGGCCTCTAACCCCTCTCCTTTCTCGCCATACCGCAATGTATTGACCCAAGAACTTGTAGTAATCTGTCTTTTTTTGTTAATATTTTGACACATTATTAGTTATTCCGCTATCAGTAAATCGTATATTTAATCATTACGAGGCATTTGACCTCGACACCTTATTTCCATTCCATACAGCTCTCGTTCTCATTCACGTGAACCCCTTTTTCGGGAATTCAGGAGGGGATATACGAACGAATAACAACGCCACTTAAACCCTGTCCCCCAGCGGCCAACCCGATTATGCCGGCAGCGCCGGTAACAGAGAACGTGAGGTTCAACAACGCAGGTTCTGTCTTGCGCCGTTTGTCCATGCGTGGGGGACTGTCGCGCGTTTTGATCCGCTTAATCTCGGCCCCCCAGATGTAGCATGCAGTCGTCCGGGTTTACAACTACACAGGCCGCCTAGTGTGTTGCCTCCTGTTCTACCTTGTAGGTCGTCTGGTAGTGTGTAAGTAATTTGTTAAACGTGCAGCTGGCGGCAATAGAGCTTACAAGTACAATCACGAGGATCTATCTCATTTCCGACTCCATCACAGTGCAGCACGTACGCGCATATCATCGGGGGGGGGGGGGGGAACAAGCGCGCCCTTGCAACACACTAAGGGGGCTTATCTTAAGGAGACGGCACCGAGAGAAAAAGATTGGCGTGTGTCAACAAGGTAAGACTTGAAGGGAGAGTACGAATTATAGGAAAAGATGCCAAATAAGAATTCCGAGAGGGCATAAAGACCCTTCGATTCACCTTCAAAACAGAAAGGCAGTTGTCTATTTATAAGCTCAGCATCCCCTCTACGCCGTTAGGGCCTATCTGTATACATGGAGGGGCTCACTACAGGGGGCTAATCAATTCCTTAGCGGGCATCAAGTGCATCAATTGTGTGCTTGAGGACAGACACCATCTTCACAAAAACCTTTTTCCACAGGCTCTAGAAAGTCATTTTAAAAACTGTAGCCTGATCTGAAAAAAAAAATTCCACTCTTAAGGGTATTGCTCACGCCGCAACCTTCTGCATCCTTTAGAGGGTGTGACCATCAAAGGTCAAGCCTAAGGGATGCACAGGACCGTACGCAACGCCTCTCACACACCCAAGTGCGTAACCTTCGTTGGCGACTATCATGTGCAACCACCTAGGGTATTGACAGAAAGGTTTCTAGTTTCGTGAGGGCAACAGTGTCAAACCCAGTAACAAACTCATGTATTTTTTCGCTACTTCTGAGGGGGGGGGGTCAGCTTTCAAAATGCGTGTTCTAAAATTTACGGATCTTTTTCTTTTTCTTTCTTCTCATCCTCCTCCTTCCTACACCTTCTTTTTTTGCACTCTTTTCTCTCTCTAAATAAAATGGCTTCTGAGGTCGGGCTGACATTAAGATTTCAAGTCTGGGTGGTCCCAACTTACGATCAGTTACAGCGGGATGGCGAGGGGACTGGGTGGCTGATCGCCAATTCAGTCAGTCTGATTGTGCACTGTCTGGTTTTCATGGTGGGACAGGGGCGGTACCTGACGGAAGGCTAAATGGACGGTTCATACATTAATGGCCTTATGCACATTGTCCCTGTCGCATTCGATCCAGACACGTGTCTAGCTGAACCTAGCTGGGTGAAGAACATTATCTTCTGGCCTGGTATTTAAAAAGCCTCTATGATATTGCTGTGTCAATAAATAGCACTTTGTCTCAGGGAAGTAGCGAAGAAAACGATGGTTCCTACCCTTCCCTGGATAATGGACTCGGGGGAACGACATTCAGACCCGACGTGGAACTTTGTAACGTGACGATATTTATTTGTCCGCTCGGGGTTGTCTGATTATCTTAGTTGCAGCACGATAGTGAACGAGACATCCAACCGACAGGAATTTGAGTAGTCTACTTATTGGCTGTTAACACTATCCTGCGTTAAGCAGGACTCTTCCGATGCCAGAGTTTCACAACTTGTATGAAGTAGGTTAGAAGGGATGGTTCCCTGTGCTGGTGGCAGGTTGACGCAGACACAAATTTCGCCCTCGTATAATTTCTTTCTTAGTGTCATCCACAAAGTCTGTAAATTTAACCCGAACAGCGCCTCACATGTGTCGTGGGCTCCTCCTACAAAAGTCTAAAACGTCGATTGAACGCACAGGCTGTCTCATCTTTAACCCTCAACGTTGCAGCTGAGAGTGTGTTTGGGATATCTGAGGAGATACTTCAGGCCTTTTGTAGTCGTAACCCGGAGGCGTCTGTATAGCCAGGTATTGGTACTTATAGCTCAAGCCAGTGCGGATCTTTTTCGGAAAGGCTGTCACCACGAGTAGCTGAAATACCGACACAGTCACTCGTGTCACACAATTCTTTAACTCTTACAATCCCTACTTTTCTATAAATCATTACCTTCCTCTGGTTCCTAAGATTCTTATAATACGAAACGAGTATGTTCCCTTCATCCTTGGATTTAGAGAGAAAAAAAAGAACGAGCAAAGTGAGAACTGCCAGGTAATGCAGTAGACAAATATATGTTACTGGACCAGTTAAACTCAGTTGGTGACCACTTTCCCATGTGTTGTCCGTGCATCCATTCCATTCATTAACACTGCGCACGAGCGACCTGGTCAACGGTTTGTCATCTCCCTTCTGCAAGAAAAGGAGGGGGTAGGATTTTCTGTTAACCGGGAAAACCAGATTCAGGGAATACTGAGACTAAAATACATCTAAAAAACCAATCCGACATTTTGTTAAAAATCTTTCCCCCTGTAAACTCTCAAATCCCGATGAAAAACTGTTAACTCTCTCAAGAACTCATGGCGGAACATCTGTGAACAAGATTTTCCATGGAATCTGCTGTAAAATGTTTGTGTTCTCATCTCACATGCATGCAAGTCCTGAACACTCTAAAAGATACATGTTGTTTTCATGGGAGTGGCAACCATGACATGGAATGCAACCCCCCCACGGAGCTTCTTCATGTGACGTCTTTAAAAGGTAGTGAATGTTCAATTCATAAACCGGAGATTGTGAATGGTGCCGGGATCGGGTGCTACCGCCCCCGCATCTTTCACGAAACTGTTTTTCCTTCTTGTTTCTATCTACCACCAGATGGCAGACGAGCTTTACCAGTAATGCGAAGACGAGATGAACTCCTTTTATGTTTGGAAACGGATCTGAAAGAATTTGTTATCCGTCTTGTGTATTCCACTCCTAATCCTCCTGGCCATTAGAGGGGCTCTGACATAATTATTAATTTTTTGGTTTCAGATCTGAGCAGGGACGAGGGGTTATTATGTTGGAACTATTTCTCTGCTTTGGGCATTCTGGGCAGTCACAGCGATAAACGCATTCTTCGCGCAATCTCAACTGCCAACATGACCTGGAATGGCGCCAAGCTGCAGGAAGAATAGTCCTGTAAACGGCCGTTCAGGCATTTCGCAAACGTGGTAAAAAGTCAAAGAAGTTGTAAAAGTTCTGGAATGCTGAAGGCTTGGCAGTCCAAGCGCAGCTATGGCCATCAAAGCTAGACAGTGAATCTACAAAACCAGAAATTTCCCTCTTCTAGGATTGTGAGATTATCGCTCAAGTGCACAGAACCGAGAGCTGTAAGTTCCAGCAGAGTAAACATAAGCAGGACTGCGGAATAGGTTCTAACCGTATTGATAAGGAAGACACCAGGGCATCGGAATGCCAGGTCATCCAACGTCACAACCGATTTGGATACCTGTCACCGTGAACATTTTTTGACAGGAGGATGCTAATGTCCCTACCAGCTGTCGGAAACCCCAGGCCCGCTGTAGCCCCGAGGACTGGTAGATTCTGTTGCCCCACGGACATCCTTCCGTACCCTCGTTGATAGGTCGCAAAATCGCATCCTCCCGCGTGTGTGTATAAAAGGTCCAATGGAGGACTTAGTGGAAACGTTGGTACCACCAATGTTTCTCAGCGACCACAGCACCCTTGAGGTCTGTGCCTCGCATTCACTGTGCAGCCACATACAAAGCACAAAACAGCGACTGCCCGTTGGGGTTGTTTTGGACATACTTTGAAAAAGCGAGGGTCAAAGACCGTCAAAGGCCGGGTGTCCAGTCAGAGCCATCGTTGATATAGTAATTCAAAGCTAGTTTAAGCCTGCTGTGGGAACAGTGAGGGTTCCCTGCCTCTGCATACAGTGCGCTCCTGACATAGGGGTGGTGCGGAATGGTCAAAGACAGCGCCGAAGGGCCATGAGTGTGTGATAGAGGTCAAGAGTTTTACGTAAACGGTCTTGCCGCACCATACAAGCGACAAATAGTCCAGTTGGAAACGGACAAGGCTCGTAGAGGTGAAGCAAAGTTTTCTTTTATCAGCGCCCCACGTCAGGTGTGTGCAGAATGTTCCTGCCCCTAGCTTTCTGGCAAGCAGTTTTTAGAGCTTTAATGTGGCTCGAAAAGTGGTTTTTGGTCAAAAACTTAACTCTAGGACTTTTGACCTTTTTTGACAGCGGGAATGTTTTCGGAGTTTCCCTATTTGGAGTTCAGGATCTGCAAAAAACATCGGATTTGTTTTGTAACATTTTACTTTATTTGATGAAATGGACTGCACTCCGGCGTTTCAGTAGCAGAACAAGTTTGAGCTGTTTTCTTCGCATGTACGTGTGTGTGGGTTCTCAACAAAGCTGGAAGCTGCGTGAAACACCCCCACTGCCGCCGTACGGCTTTCCACCGCGCCGGCGTTTTGTCACCACCCGTTTGCAACACACTTCACTCACCCCCCACCAAAATTATGCGCGATATGTCGAACCACCCCACCGTGTGAAATGATTTCCTCGTTTTGTCTACTCTTGTTCAGATATCACCCGATTGCTGAAAGAGGGCAGGAGGAAAGTATGTCACACTGTCAGATTTTTAACACCAACTCCTGCTTGTGACTTTTCAGGAGAGAGTGGTGGCCCACCCTGACCTGAAACTGTTTCATTCTGCCAGAAAAAGTTGAATAACAAGTGAATATGACCCCGAAAACCAAGATTTATGAAGTATCCCAGATTTCCAGGGGGTATCTAGGCCTTCTCCAGGTCAAAGAAAAATAGCCACTGCGTGTTGTTTGTTCAGAAAGGCATTCCGAAGCATTGATTCCAGATGGATCAAATGGTCAACTACTATAGTTCGATTGTTGTGAAAACCACACTGTTCTTTCCCAGAAGGTTGTCAGGTTTCGAGTTTCCACATGAGTCTAGCATTGACCATTTTTTCCATCAGTTTGCAGACTCATCTGGTTAACGCTATCGGATGGTAGTTTGATGGGTTAGACAGATCTTTTCCAGGTTTGGGAATAGGAATTATGAAGGCTTTTCGCCAAGGTGGAAAGAATCCAGTAGTCCATACATGGTTGTATATGTGTGTAACCAGGATAATCAGACCTTTGCGGAAGATGTTTCAAAAGCTTAGTAATGGATTTTCGTCTATACCTGGAGAAGAATCGCTGCTACAAAGTAAGGCGGATTTCAATTCATTTAAATGTGAGAGGAAGGTTGTAGTCTTCATGTTGTCTGACGAAAAGTTGTAGGGTGATTTTCTTTGAGGGCTCTGTTTTTAAACAAAACTGGCTGATTTGATAGAAGAGGAGGAATTTCTTTCAATAGTTGAAGCAATCAGATTGGCAACCACTTTTTTTTTCTCTTTTATTTAAGTGTCAGAAAATTGAGATGGTTCACAGTGGGGCAGTGTTCTTCCCTTTAATTTTCTTGATGATTTTCCACACTTTTTTCTTCAATGTTTTTGGATGTAAGACTTCAGCAAAATTGTTTCCAAGATAAACATTTACTGGTTTTATAAATGTGTTTGGATTTGGCCCTCAGTTTCTCAGACATGGGCATCGATGGTCTGCAGGAGACCCAAACGTTGAGCTCTTCTGCGGGTTTGGTTAAATTTTGCATTCAAAGTTGAAACCAAGAAATTTTCCTGGCATTAGGAGCTTCTTGGAAGATGAGGGAATAGTTGACTGCGCAGTTCAGAATGAGATCTGAAAGATTTCCTGCTGGATCTTCACTTTGCAGGATCTTCTCCTCTTCCAGATCCTTAAGAAACCTAGCAGCAAAGAAGTCTCAATCTGCTTTGTTGAAATTGAGGCGTTCAGGTAAGGACTCACTGTCTGCGTTTGTATACTGAAAGTAAGTTGGTGATTTCCCATTCACGACACACAAATCAAGCTCCGAAAAACACCTTCTCTAAAAGCAGACCCCTTGGTGAAGATCTCTCACTTCCCCATAGAGGAGAGCAGCCATTCAGATTGCCAAACATCAGAAAGGGTCTAGAAAGCTGCTCCAAGAGTGAAATAAGGTCCCGTTTGGTGACACAGATACTTGGAGACAGATACAGACTACAGATAGTAATTGTTTTGTGGAGATTAACCCGAGCTGCCACTGCCTGAAGCGGAGTCTGCAGAGCAAATGGGCTGTACAGAACAGAGTTGTGAATGAATAAGGCTAACCCACCAGAAAAACCATGTTCAACAGACTGTGCAGGTTGGTTTAGAAAGCTGTAGCCAGAAAGTGAGAAAGTTTTGTCAGACTTCAGAAGAGTTTCTTGCAGTTAAACTAGCATAGGCCTAGCTTCACGGCACAAGAGCTGCAGTTCTTCATAATAGGAAGGCAGTCCCCTGATGTTCCACTGCAAGACTGTTTCCATTGTGGATGAGGACTTCAATCATCCATGCCTACATCCTCTTCCTCTTCATCATACAGAGCCTCAAACGCATTTTGCAGTTTGAGCTCTGCCTGTTTTTAGCCTGTCTGGTAGAGTTGGAAGTTTCTTTTCCCTGGAGGGGAAGAACCCAATGATCTTGATGGCAAACGCCACTTTGTTGGAAGCCACCGTCGGAGCACCTCCCTTGGGAGTGGTCTCGGCTTGGGGGCCGTCTCGGGGCGAACCCTTTGCTGGGCAGCCCGCCACAGCTGCAGGCTTAGTGGATGCACTGGAGGTGCATCCTTTGGTGGGTTTAAGGCCCCACTAACAGCCGTTTTGTCTTTCAATGTTTTCGAAGCCGGGGGAAACATTTCAGCGGTTCAAGACCACATGGGTCTCTCTGAACACTTGCTTCCACCTGAGGTGCTCTAAGCGATTTTTTTTTACCACTGTCGAGAAAAGGAGCAGGGTTCCCTTCTGCTCCTGCACCAACTTTTTGGCTTCAAAGAAGGAAATCTTTTTTTTTTCTGTTTTTGCACGCTGGATTTTGCTTTCTACTCGCCAAACAGGGCAGCCTTTTAAGGAGGAGGGTGGTCACCATTACAGTTCACGCATTTCGCAGATTCACATCCACCATCATGAACTGCTTTTGCTGCACGTGGCACACACCTCTTCTCCCAGGCATTTCTCCTTGACGTGACCAAATCATTGACATCTGAAGCACCTCAGTGGGGATGGCACATACAGGGCTACTTTTTACTCTTAGGTACCCTACCTTTATGGTCTCTGGCAGAGTCAGTTTGGCAAAGGTGAGGAACAGAGTGTTGGTCAGTTTTCTCTCTGCACCTTTTCGGAAAGTCGCCCTCCTGACCTCTACTACTCTTTGATCAGCCAACTCAGCCTTTATTTCTCCCTCAGATATCCCAAACAACTCTCGGCAACGGATGAGACCTTTCGAGGAGTTTAAACTTTTGTGAGGGGACACCTGGATTGGGTAATTCACAAGACTGTCTGATTTCAGTAAGTTCTCTGAGTGGGTTTTTTCAGTCAACCTGCACGAGCAGGGAACCATCCCTCAACCTCTTAACTGATTTCGGCTCTGCACCTACAAGACCTTTTAGCCCCTTTGCAACAGCGAAGGGACTCAACTTGGTAGTAGGTTGTTCGCTATCAACAGGAGCAGATGGGAGCGCTCGGACAGCATGCTAGATTTCATAATGGGAGGAGACGGGAGTCGCCAGCCACACATGTATGGTACTTTTCCATCACGTGTTGAGGGAGTGAAAATGCTTGGACAGCCACTAAAAGTTGGTGAGGATTTCCCACTTAGTCCAGTAATCTGGCACCACTATTTGTGGATGCTGGCACCACTTCTATTCACAGAGAAAGAAGAGAAACAGTGAGCAAAGAGTTATGAGTGAAACTGATTGATTTTCACAATGGCATCATCTGCTAACAACAGCCAGTCTGATGATATTCCTAAGTATTCAGCAGAGTAATGGGATCAAATTATACAAGAACAGAGAAGTATGAAAATGGAGAGTTAAAAGAAGGGAAAACGTGCCGCCTGCCTCTCTGCAAACCACATGGCGACCGGCTACACATTCTGCCAACGTGGCTGCATTCCAAGAGCCAACAGGCCATGCGCACTCACTGCCAAACACTGCCACCCCACTAGATTATTTCTTTTTGTTTATACCCCTCGCATTTTTTTTCAGCTAGCAGCAGAAGAAACCAACAGATATGCTCAACAAAAACAAGCAGCTAAGGGCACACCTGACTCCCTATGGTTCGATACAAGACTGGAAGAAATGCAGGTCTCTCTCTCTGTACTGGTTTATGATGGGAAATATAGGCGTCTGCCACATCTATGGTGCTACTGGTCAACCGATCGCCGCTTGAACGATTCCTGGATCAGCAGTGTTATGCCCAAAAAAACACTTCTTCAAAATTAATCAGTAGTTCCATCTGCGTGACACATCTAACACACATGCACAAGATCATCCTGCTTATGACCCTTTGTACAAGGTGAGAGATTTCATCAACATGATTCTCCCTTTGTTCAGGACCAACTACCCATCCAGGTCGTGAACTCAGCACTGATGAGGCAATGACAGGGTACAAAGGTCAAATATTTTTCAAGCAATTCACGCCTGCAAAAAGCCAACCAAATAGGGCATCAAGGTGTGGGAGATGTGTGATGCAAACATAGGGTATTGTGTCACTTTTGATATTTACACTGGCCGTGCAAGTCGCACAGACACCACAATCAGTCTCGGGCACGAAGTAGCTGACATGCTGGCATCACCTTTCTATCATCAGAACAGGCACCTGTATTTTGACTGATTTTTCACCAGGTCCCCCTGATGACACACCTGTCCCGAAATGGGACATATGCCTGTGCCACTGTCAATGTCAACTGCAGGGGCTTACTAGAGGAGGTCAAGACTTCCATGTTGAAAGAGAAGGGAGTATTACTGCAGATGCAGAAGAGCTCACTGATGACCACTGTCTACAAAGACAACCATCAGATCTACACATGCTCAGCACCAACCAGCCACCAGGTCATCCAGCAGAGGACAAAGTGACGCCAACAGTCATCGCTAACTACAACAAATACATGGGCGGCATTGGCAGGTCGGACCAGTACCACGCCTACTACTCTGTCAGAACAAGAAATGGTGGCACTACATCTTCCACTCTCTAGTCAACTTGTGTATTGCCCAGGCCTATCTCACCTGGGAGGTGTCACCTCATGACCCACTGCCCAAGAAAACATATGACCACATGATGTTTGCGCTGACTGAACAACTTCGTAACGGATTCACCTCCAGGAAGCACAAAGCAGGGCATAGTAAAGAAGTGCCTGAACACACACACACACACACACACACACACACACCATTTCCATGGCTGGCACTGACCATCACAGATTAGAAAAAATCAAAGGCAGAGTGAGGGTCTCTCAGCAGTGCATCAAAGATGGCCGTAAGACAGCTAAGGGACAACGCATAGAAACATCATATATGTTTTCTGCCAGGTGCCTCTCTGCTTTCATAAGAATGACCGTTTCCCTGACCACCACGCGCAAAATGTGGCTCAACAGTAGGGCAGTTTGCTGGTCTGTGTGTGTGTGTGTGTGTGTGTGTGTGTGTGTGTGTGTGTGCTTTCCTGTAGTTTATAGTGACATCAGTGCTTTGATGACACTTGGCAAGGACTCACTATCCTCACTGTACAGCTATACATTGTCTAAATACATATGGATATTTATTATAAAGTGCTTAGAACAGTGACAGAAAAACAATGTGAAACTGTGCTTGAAACTACTTACAGTAACTCTTCAGTAGTGACAACTGGCACTAGTTGTGTGAAATTCTGTGGATTACCTGTGGGGACTGAACAGGTGGAAAGAAGACAGATCATCTCAGGTAGGCCGCAGCTTTCATTTTACAACACTAACATGCATGTGCATGGGATAACTGCATGCTGGTCTGCTCTATCAGATTAGAATTGTCACCATGGCATGTGACACATTTGGTGACATTTTAATGGCAGTGACACAATCTTTCACCTTGAGACACACGAAATCTTGCTCACAGTATAGAACAAAGCCTTGTGACTATGCATGCCGAATTTCATAGCTCTTGAGGTTTATTCTTCATTGTGGTGAAGCATGAACTATACATACCCATTTTAAGGCTAAACTCACCAGAAGAACCTGAAAACTAGGGGGAGTTTGGCCTCAGAGAATCTGAATGCAAGAGGGTTTAAAACTGATGATTCCAGGAGGTGTAACGGATTGTTCCCACTTTCCCTTATGTAATTAAAAACATAATGCAACTATTAGCATGTAAATGAGTCCGGATCAGGAAAGGGAGGAGATCCCTGGAATCAACCTAGCAAAAGTGGGTCTAAACCAATGTCAAGTATGCCAATAATTGTTTGCACAGAGACACAACATGCAGCACAAAAAGTCATAACAGAAATGCGCATTCACACTAACCGCGAGTAAATGTGGTAAACAGGGCCCAATCAGTTTGTTGTAAATATTACATTACTATAGAAAAGGAATATACATGGCTTAAAAAAAAAAAAAAAAGATTATAATACACAGGCATGTCCTGGCACAAATTCTGGATGTAAATTTGCCATGATCCCAGAGTGAGTAACAACCAAACACGTGTGTCTGAACATTTCTACAGATGCCAAGCATTTCAAAGATAAGGACTACAGAGCCATTTCCCAATGGATGTGTCCAAAGATGCCGACTTTATCATAATCGATATTCTGAAGGTTGAGTCAGCAAAAAGTTCCAGGTACACAGAACCATTCTACAATGGATGTATCTGACAAGATGAAATGATCACCTTGCCATTTTCCCTTGGAACTGAACATATGAATGTTCCAAAAACACAGAGACCTTCCATTATGTACAAGATTAGTATAATTATAATGTAATTCTCTGATTGCCATGATGAGGTCATCTCCAAACACACATTGCCGTTTCGTAACCCTCTTGTATTCAGATTCTCTGAGGCCAAATTCCCCCTAGTTTTCAGATTTTTTGGTGAATTTAGCCTTAAAATGGGTATGTATGGTTCATACTTCACACAACCAAGAATAAACCTCTAGAGCTACAAAATTCTGCATGTATGGTCACAAGGCTTGTTCTGTACTGTGAGCAAGATTTTGTGTGTCTCAAGGTGAAAGGTCATGTCACAGTCACCAAAATGTCACCCAATGTGTCGCATGCGATGGTGACAATTCTAACACAGCACACTAACATGCAATTATCCCATGCACATGCACGTACAATGAAAGCTGCGGCCTAATTGAGATGATACGTCTTCTGTCTGCCTGTTCAGTCCCCACAGGTAATCCACAGAATGTCACACACAACTAGTGTTTGCCACTACTGAACAGTTACTGTAAGTAGATTCAAGCACAGTTCCTCATTGTTTTTCTGTTACTGTTCTAAGCACCTTATACATGTCCATATGTATTTACACACTGTATAGCTGTACAGTGAAGATATTAGGTAGAGTGTCACTGCCAAGTGTCACTGAAGCACTGTCACCATAAACTACAGGTAGGCATGTATACACATACACACAAACACAGAGACCAGCGAATTGCCCTGCTGAGCCACATTCTGCGCATAGTAGTCACGGAAACAGTCATTCTTATGAAAGCATAGAGGCACCTGGCAGAAAGAACACATATATGATGTTTCTACGCGTCGTCTCTTAGTTGTCATACGGAATAATCAGTACAGAGAGACATAGCCCTGCATTTCCTCAGGTGTTGTGTCGAACCACAGGGAGTCAGGTGTGCCCTCAGCTGCTTGTTTTTGTTGAGCGTATCTTTCAGTTTCTTCTGCTACTAGTTGAAAAAATGGTGAGAGAAAAAAAAGAAATAATCTAGTGCGGTGGCAGTGTTCAGCAAGGACAGCGAAAAGGCTGTCGGCTGTTGGAATGCAGCCACGTTGGCAGGATATGTAGCCAGTCGCCATGTGTTTTGCAGAGAGCAGCGAGTAACACGTTGTTCTCGGGGCTGCTTTTACCATTTTCCTTTCCTTCACTAGTGCCTGTTTCAACATCATTCTCTTCTCCTAACTCTCCATTTTCATACTTCTCTACTTCTTGCGTAATTTGATCCCACTTCTCCGCTGAATACTCAGGAATATCATCAAACTTGCTGTTGCTAGCAGACGACGCGCCACTGTGAAAATCGGACAGTCTCACAACTCTTCGCTTGCAGTTTCTCCTCTAGTGAATGGAAGTGGTGCCAGCATCCAAAAACAGTGCTGCCACATTACTGCGCTATAGTGGGAAATCCCCAAGAACTTTTAGTGGCTCTCGAGCATTTTCACAACATCAGCAGGTGATGGAAAAGTACTGTACACATGCAGCGGGCAGCTCCCGTCTGCGACCGTTACGAAATCTAGCACGCTGTCTCAGCACTCCCATCTGCGCCCATTATGAATACAAGAGGGTTAATAGATGTGCAACACAAAATTTTTTTTTTTAAATCATCACATTGCTATACTCATTCGCTTATCCATATCTCCTGTGAGTGCCAAACTCCCCCCCCCCCCCCCCCCCCCAACCCTTTTTATTTTTAAGGCGACAAGATTCAATGATTAATCAGGTACTACTGGACTGATGCTGCATATATACAAACTTCACTCTTAATGGCCTTCTTGCCCAGTGATGGGGTCCTGCTGGTGTAAGTGCGAGTCTCAGACAGCCTCCCCCACCTTTTTTTTTTTTTTTTTAAAGGCAACAAGATTCAATGATTAATCAGGTACTACTGGACTGATGCTGCATATATACAAACTTCACTATTAATGGCCTTCCTGCCCAGTGATGGGGTCCCACTGGTGGAAGTGCATGTGTCAGACAGCAACACTCAATATTGGCTTTTGAACAGTGAGCCTCTCTTCTACATTACAGCCCCTAATGGCCCAGTTCACAGTAGTCTGATTGAACTTTGGCAGGTTCCAAGGAACAGGTCTGATTGACTTCACCCTCTAGAAATACTTGCTCTTTTTTCTTCTTTAATTTCTTGATAGAACAGTGAAGAAAACAATTACTCTGAAAAGGCCGCTTTGCCTGCAACAACTACTCCACTTGAACAGTCCAAAGCCTCAATGTGCTATCTCTGACATAGAACCTACCAAAGGTTGTTAAAGATTTCTAGCTGTCTGAAAAACATCAGTAACCACAATATTCTGCCAAAGGGCACAAACTGGTGGACAGAGCCCAGACTTTGTGTATGCCCTGATATCCTCTCTTGGGGGGGGGGGGGGGGGGGGGGGGGGCGCAGAGGTTTTCTGGCCAAAGAAGTAAGCCTAGTGGATGACCTGTATAAGCTAAGAGCTTATCCTCTTGGGTCATACAGTGGCACCATGTCTCTCCTGCCATCATGCACAAATCACAAGAGCCTGACTCTGAAGAGGAAGGGCCAGCAAAGACCGCTCTTTGGGCTTTGCAGTTTGGCTTGAAAGGTAAAACATGTAGACAGGGTTACTAAGCCATTATTATGCCACTTCATGGTCCGTGGGTCCCTGGAGAGGACAATGAACCTCATTGACCCTGCATGCAGACGCAAGGGAAGGTAAGCTAATGTTGCTCATAGCCTAGCTGTCACCGCATCACAGTCAACTCACAAGTCGTAGAAAAAAAACATTCACACAACCCTTTACAATACATCTTCTAAAAGCAAACTGCAACTTTTGTTACAAATCTTTTTTCCGTAAAGTCTTAGATCAGATGAAAAATGATCTCTTTCAGAGATTCAAAGATCACATCAAGTGGAACATCTCTGAATAAGGTTTTTAGGAAGTTTGCTGTAAAGCGTTTGTTTATGTCTCATGTTGTGGAAGTCTAAGCACTCTAAAAGAATATGTTTCACCATGAGTGGTACATGACATGGAATGCACCACAGAGCTTCTTCACCTTATAAAAGATGAGAATGAGTGTAGAAGGAATGGTCTGTGTGCAAACAGCACAAGACTGTTTCTTCTTTACAGCCGCCTCAGGAACTGGTAAAAACTTCAAGGTTTGGACGGATTTTAAATAATAATCTGTCTGCAAGTTCCATTCCTCTTGCCAGAGGTCTCTGATGTAAGCCTGGGCTTTGGGTTTCACATCAGTGTGAGGGACAATCTGCTCAACTCTTTCTTTGTGGGCCTCTTGGCAAACTGATCAAGCAACTCATTGCCACGCATGTCCACATGGCTGGGAAACCAAGCAAAAACTGTGTTTGTATCCATCTAATTTTAGAGAACTCTACAGATCAAATAATTTCAGCAACTGAGGGTGCTTGAAGTTATGGCTGGCAATGGCAAGGTAAGGTAAGATAATGTTGCTCATAGCCCAGCCAACCACAAAGGGCCATATCAGGGCTGTCAATGCACTGAAGTATACTCACAAGTCATATTAAAGAAAAAAAAAAACCAACCCCTCATTCATGCAACCTTTTAAAACACACCTAAAAACACACAGGAAATGTTCAAATTCTTTTCTCCATAAAATTTAGATCAGACAAAAAACATTAACCTCTTTCAGAAATTCAAAAGGTCACATCAAGTTGGACATTTCTGAACAAGATTTTCATGAAGTCTGCTATAAAGTGTTTAAGTCTCACATCATGCAAGTCCCTGCACTCTAAAAGAATGTTTGACTAAGACTGGTACATGACAAGCAATGCACCACGAAACTTCTTCACCTTTTAAAAGATAAGAATGGGTATAAAAGGAGTGGCCTGTATGCAAATGCACAGAACTGTTTCTCTTTTATGGCCACCTCGAAAACATGGTAAAATCTCTTTCAGGTTTGGACGGACTGTTAAATAGTTTAAATAAAAAAAAAACAACAAACACCCAAGCATTTTACAGAAGCGCTTTCGGTTTTTGCAAACGTTCCTCAACTGACCATGGAAGTCAGCGTCAAAACTAGTTGATGTAATGTGTGTTTTTTTACCTCATTAATCCCCCACCCAACCCCCCTCATTACTGTATGGTAAATAGTGATGCCTGGGTGAAATCTTGGTTCAGCGAAGGGCAAAGCTCCCAGGGCAGATTGTTCATGTGAAATAGTTTTGTTATCCATCTACAAGCTCCATTCCTTTGCCAGAGTTCTTATGTAAGCGTGGGTTTTTGGTTTCAGATCAGTGTAAGGGATAGACAATCTGCTCAACTCTTTCCTTGACACTCTTGGCAAGTTGTTGCCAACTTGTTGCCACAAATGCCCATATGGCTGGGAACCCAAACAATAACTATGTTGTACCAATCTCATTTCAGGGAGGTGCACATCTGAATAATTTCAGCAACTGTGGGTGCCTGAGGTTGGCAATGGCCTCCAAAGAAGAAAAGGAGTCTGACAAAATGAGGAAATCTTTTATGTTTGGATTTTGGGATCATTCCAAGAGCCAAGACCAAGGCTGTCAATTCAGCAGTGTAGATTGAGCTGTCAGTGGGAATGTTTAAAGAACATCTCTAAGAAGGACTTCTTGTATGCAGCAGAGGCAACACCATCCTCAGATTTGGAACCATCAGTTAAAATACTTCTGAAGGATGGAAACTTCAAACACAGTTTGGCAAAAAAAGGACTTACAACTACAACAAGAAGCTAGTGGTATCTTTTCAGTTTATCAACTAGATCTCTTAAGAAAGTCCATGGTGGGTTATCAAGAAACTTGGATAAATCACACACTACTCCAAGGTCTGTATCTGCACTGTTCAAATGGGGAAGACTATGAATTCCAAAGGATGGAATGGAACTGGGGTGGTCATCAAATTTCTTTGGAACTTGGGGTCAAAAACACAATCATATGCAGGGTTTGGGGGTTCAGAAGAAAGATTTAAACAGTAGTTCAAGCCAAGTTTCAGCCGTTGGTTCAAAAGGGATGGTTCTCCTATCTCAACATGCAGGCTATAAACTGGGGCGGTGCAGAATGCACCCAAACAGAAACAAAGCCCTTGATGATGGACGGGATCAAGACTTTTCAGGTAGGAATGTCTGGCTGAGCCTTAGACTATACACACTCTTAGTCCAGTTTGGAGCAGATCAGAGCCCTGTAAAGATGGAGAAGAGTTTTCTTTATCAGAGCCCCAATCTGTGTGTACCACAACTCTCAGAATGTTTAGTGCTTTCTGACATACAGTTTTTAAGTGTTAGATGTGACTTTTTAAAGTTCAGTTCAGTTCAGTTTTTGATAAAAAAACTAAAAAAAAAAGAAAAAATTGGCTTCTCTGACAGCTGGAATGGTGGTCCAGATGAATTTCAGGATTGGCAGTTAACTGACCAAAACTGTGAAATTGGTGACTGTGTTTTTTGTGCTTGAAAAGGTAAACCTGTTTTCCTCGGCCACTGTTAAATCTTATCCACACAAAGTTGGAGTAGACACTGTATGCTGGCATAGGAGGCTCCAACTGTGTAGAGTGTGAAGTCATCAACAAACAGAGAGGACTCGGAACCCTGGTTTACTGAATTAACAATCTCGTTTATTTTGACACTGAAAAGAGCAGGAGAAAGAAGGCTCCCTTGAGGTACATGTAACTCCTGCCCATGGGTTTAGACCGCATGGTGCCAGAACAGACTTGAAACTGTCAATCAGCCAGTAAGTTTTGAATAAATAAAGGCAACTGACCACAAAAACCAAGTTTATGAAGATCCATAACAATTCCAGATTTCCAAGTGGTATCATATGCATTATCAAGATAAAAAAAGATAGCAACCACGTGTTGCTTATAAATGAAGGCACTGCAGATAGTGGTTTCTAGACAGACTTAGTGGTCAACAGTTGAGTGGTACTTCCGGAACCCACACTGTTCATTGGCCAAAAGGCCACTGTTTCCAGCTTCCACATCAGACGAGAGTTGATCACCTTTTCCATTAGCTTGCAAAGACAGCCGATCAGAGCTACTGGACGATAATTTAAAGGATTGGTAAGGTCTTTTTCAGGCTTAGAATTTGGAATGATCAGGGCTTTCCGCCAGGAGGGCAGAAAGCACCATGTGGTCCAGATTATGGTTGTAGACTTTCAGAAGGGTCTGGAAAGGTGTCTCTTGAAGATGTTTCAAAAGCTGATAATGGATCTCATCCAGGCCAGAAGCAGGATCATTGCAGATTTGCAGAGCTGATTTCAGTTCATTAATTGAAAAGGGCAGGTTATAGGCTTCAGTGTTCTCCGATGAGAAGCTAAAGGGAGATTTTCGTTCAGATCTTTGTTTTTTTTCAAAAAAAAAACGTGTGCTGTTTTATTTGTGGGTAAACAAGTTCTTTTTAATAGTTGAGGCCAGCTGATTGGCTACAGCTTGTTTATCTGTGATCAGGGCTTCTGCAAGTTTAAAGTGATGGATAGAGGGATTTGTGCTTTTTCCATTAATGTACTTGATTGCTTTCCACACTTTTTTTCCTGGGAGACATTTTGCAGTCAGCTTGGAGCTGAAATCTGTCCAAGACTGTCGTTTACATTTCTTGAAATTATAGTGAGTTTTGGTGCAGGGAATTAGGTGTGCCCTCGTGTTAGGCATTGATGGCCTGCGATAGACAACACGTTGAGCCTTTTGGCCTTGATTGTGGATTTGCTAGCGCTCGGTTTTAAACCAGGGAGTTTTTTCCCGACTATCTGAGGTTTGATTGAAGTAGTCGGAATGATGTTTTTAACACACTGATGATGATACTGGTAAAGGTTTCTGCAGGGTTAGGAATTTGCAGAACCTTATCTTCCACTAAATCTTCGTGTACATTCATAGCAGAACAATCCCACTTGCTTTCTTAAAGTTAAGGTGTTCTAGTAAAATGACATTTTCTGTAGTTTCATATCTCAAGATTACTGAAAAATGGTCACTTCCATCAGATCATCATAAATACTCCAATCAAAGTCCAAGACCAGTGACGGATCACCACACTAACAAATCTACGCAAGAAAGAGTAACATCTGAAGAATGAAGATACGCTGGAGAGCCATTATTAAGACAACACATGAAGCTCAGGAAGACATCCTCCAGAAGACCTCGGGGTGAGGTGTGTATACTACCCCAAAGAGGAGAATGGTCACTCAGTCCCCTAAAAACAAGAATGGTCATGGAAGTTCATCATCAGGCTACCATCTCTTGTAAACTGACAGATAATGATGTAGGTATATAAAGAAAACAAACTATTACTGTTTCATGTACACAAATTCTGGCAGCTAAAGCTTGTAGAGAAGAATTAAGGTTGATAAGGCTGAATAACAGAGATTTGTGGGTAAGTAAATGAGACTCCCCCGTAATTCCAAGTGCTGTGGTTGGGCTGGTTTTGAAAGTACATTAAAACCTGAAACAAGTTAGAAGTTTTTTTATTTTGTGAATCTTTATGATGGACATAACCAGATTCCATTGGATAACAGAGGTCTATGCTCAATTTTGAGGAGCTACAATTTCTTTGTCAAGATTTAAAGCCAGAAGTAGTTGTTCTTTAAGCAAATGCAAATTCACAAAATAAAAAAACTTCTAAACTTTCAGGTTTTAATGTACTTTCAAAACCAGCCCACCACAGCACTTGGAATTACGGGTGGAGTCTCATTACTTACCCACAAAATCTCTGTTATTCAGCCTTATCAACCTTAATTCTTCTCTACAAGCTTAGCTGCCAGAATTTGTGTACATGAAACAGTAATAGTTTGTTTTCTTTATATAACCTACATCATTATCTGTCAGTTTACAAGAGATGGTAGCCTGATTGATGAACTTCCATGACCATTCTTGTTTTTAGGGGACTGAGGGACACATTCTCCTCTTTGGGGTAGTATACACACCTCACACCCGAGGTCTTCTGGAGGAATGTTCTTCTCTGAGCTTCATGTGTTTCTTAAAATGGCTCTACTCCAGCGTATCTTCATTCTTCAGATGTTACTCTTTCTGCGTAGATTTGTTAGTGTGTGGATCCGTCCACTGGTCTTGGACTTTGATTGGAGTATTTATGTGATCTGATGGAAGTGACAAATTTTCAGTATCTTGAGATATGAAACTACAAAACATGTCATTTTACTAGAACACCTTTAACTTTAAGAAAGGCCAAGGGGGATTGTTCTGCTATGAATGTACAAGAAGATTTAGTGGAAGATTGGAAGGTTCTGATGCAAATTCCTAACCCTGCAAGAAACCTTTACCAGTATCATCATCAGTTGTGTTAAAAACATCATTCCGACTACTTCAATCAACCTCAGATGGCGGGAAAAAAACTCCCTGGTTTAAAACCGAGCGCTAGCAAATCCACAATCAAGGCCAAAAGGCTCAACGTGTTGTCTATCGCAGGCCATCAATGCCTAACACGAGGGCACACCTAATTCCCTGCACCAAAACTCACTATAATTTCAAGAAATGTAAACGGACAGTCTTGGACAGATTTTCAGCTCCAAGCTGACTGCAAATGTCTCCCAGGAAAAAAACGTGTGGAAAGCAAGCAAGTACAATTAAGTGGAAAAAGCACAAATCCTTCTATCCATCACTTTAACTTGCAGAAGCCCTGATCACAGATAAACAAGCTGTAGCCAATCAGCTGGCCTCAAACTATTAAAAAGAACTTGTTTACCCACAAATAAAACAGCACGTTTTTTTGAAAAAAAACAAAGATCTGAACGAAAAATCTCCCTTTAGCTTCTCATCGGAGAACACTGAAGCCTATAACCTGCCATTTTCAATTAATGACTGAAATCAGCTCTGCAAATCTGAAAATGATCCTGCTTCTGGCCTGGATGAGATCCATTATCAGCTTTTGAAACATCTTCAAGAGACACCTTTCCCAGACCCTTCTGAAAGTCTAAACCATAATCTGGACCACATGGTGCTTTCTGCCCTCCTGGCGGAAAGCCCTGATCATTCCCAAATTCTAAGCCTGAAAAAGACCTTACCAATCCTTTAAATTATCGTCCAGTAGCTCTGATCGGCTGTCTTTGCAGCTAATGGAAAAGGTGATCAACTCTCGTCTGATGTGGAAGCTGGAAACCCAGTGGCCTTTTGGCCAATGAACAGTGTGGGTTCCGGAAGTACCACTCAACTGTTGACCACTAAGTCTGTCTAGAAACCACTATCTGCAGTGCCTTCCTTTATAAGCAACACGTGGTTTGCTATCTTTTTTTATCTTGATAATGCATATGATACCACTTTGGAAATCTGGAATTGTTATGGATCTTCATAAACTTGGTTTTTGTGGTCAGTGCCTTATTTATTCAAAAACTTACTGGCTGATTGACAGTTTCAAGTCTGTTCTGGCACCATGCGGTCTAAACCCATGGGCAGGAGTTACATGTACCTCAAGGGAGCCTTCGTTCTCCTGCTCTTTTCAGTGTCAAAATAAACGAGATTGTTAATTCAGTAAACCAGGGTTTCCGAGTCCTCTCTGTTTGTTGATGACTTCACACTTACACAGGTGGAGCCTCCTATGCCAGCATACAGTGTCTACTCCAACTTTGTGTGGATAAGATTTAACAGTTGGCCGAGGGAAAACAGGTTTACCTTTTCAAGCACAAAAACACAGTCAACCAATTTACTAGTTTTGGTCAGTTTAACTGCCAATCCTGAAATTCATCTGGACCACCATTCCAGCTGTCAGAGAAGCCAATTTTTCTTTTTTTTTTAGTTTTTTTTTATCAAAAACTGAACTGAACTGAACTTTAAAAGTCACATCTAACACTTAAAAAACTGTATGTCAGAAAGCACTAAACATTCTGAGAGTTGTGGTACACACAGATTGGGGCTCTGATAAGAAAACTCTTCTCCATCTTTACAGGGCTCTGATCTGCTCCACAACTGGACTAAGAGTGTATAGTCTAAGGCTCAGCCAGACATTCCTACCTGAAAAGTCTTGATCCCGTCCATCATCAAGGGCTTTGTTTCTGTTTGGGTGCATTCTGCACCGCCCCAGTTTATAGCCTGCATGTTGAGATAGGAGAACCCATCCCTTTTGAACCAACGGCTGAAACTTGGCTTGAACTACTGTTTAAATCTTTCTTCTGAACCCCCAAACCTGCATATGATTGTGTTTTTGACCCCAAGTTCCAAAAGAAATTTGATGACCACCCCAGTTCCATTCCATCCTTTGGAATTCATAGTCTTCCCCATTTGAAACAGTGCAGATACAGACCTGGAGTAGTGTGTGATTGTATCCAAGTTTCTTGATAACCCACCATGGACTTTCTTAAGAGATCTAGTTTGATATAAACTGAAAAGATACCACTAGCTTCTGTTGTAGTTGTAAGTCCTTTTTTGCCAAAAAACTGTGTTTGAAGTTTCCATCCTTCAGAAGTATTTTAACTGATGGTTTCCAAATCTGAGGATGGTGTTGCCTCTGCTGCATACAAGAAGTCCTCTTAGAGATGTTCTTTAAACATTCCCACTGACAGCTCAATCTACACTGCTGAATTGACAGCCTTGGTCTTGCTCTTGGAATGATCCCAAAATCCAAACATAAAGATTTTCCTCATTTTGTCAGACTCCTTTTCTTTTGGAGGCCATTGCCAACCTCAGGCACCCACAGTTGCTGAAATTATTCAGATGTGCACCTCCCTGAAATGAGATTGGTACAACATAGTTATTGTTTGGGTTCCCAGCCATATGGGCATTGTGTGGCAACAAGTTGGCAACAACTTGCCAAGAGTGTCAAGGAAAGAGTTGAGCAGATTGTCTATCCCTTACACTGATCTGAAACCAAAAACCCACGCTTACATAAGAACTCTGGCAAAGGAATGGAGCTTGTAGATGGATAACAAACTATTTCACATGAACAATCTGCCCTGGGAGCTTTGCCCTTCGCTGAACCAAGATTTCACCCAGGCATCACTATTTACCATACAGTAATGAGGGGGGTTGGGTGGGGGATTAATGAGGTAAAAAACACACATTACATCAACTAGTTTTGACGCTGACTTCCATGGTCAGTTGAGGAACGTTTGCAAAAACCGAAAGCGTTCTGTAAAATGCTTTGGGTGTTTGTTGTTTTTTTTATTTAAAAATATTTAACAGTCCGTCCAAACCTGAAAGAGATTTTACCATGTTTTCGAGGTGGCCATAAAGAAGAAACAGTTCTGTGCATTTGCATACGGCCACTCCTTTTATACCCATTCTTATCTTTTAAAAGGTGAAGAAGTTTCGTGGTGCATTGCTTGTCATGTACCAGTCTTAGTCAAACATTCTTTTAGAGTGCAGGGACTTGCATGATGTGAGACTTAAACACTTTATAGCAGACTTCATGAAAATCTTGTTCAGAAATGTCCAACTTGATGTGACCTTTGAATTTTCTGAAAGAGGTTAATGTTTTTTGTGTCTGATCTAAATTTTATGGAGAAAAGAATTTGAACATTTCCTGTGTGTGTTTTTAGGTGTGTTTTAAAAAGGTTGCATGAATGAGGGTTGGTTTTTTTTTTTTCTTTAATATGACTTTGTGAGTATACTTCAGTGCATTGACAGCCCTGATATGGCCCTTTGTGGTTGGCTGGGCTATGAGCAACATTATCTTACCTTACCTTGCCATTGCCAGCCATAACTTCAAGCACCCTCAGTTGCTGAAATTATTTGATCTGTAGAGTTCTCTAAAATTAGATGGATACAAACACAGTTTTTGCTTGGTTTCCCAGCCATGTGGACATGCGTGGCAATGAGTTGCTTGATCAGTTGCCAAGAGGCCCACAAAGAAAGAGTTGAGCAGATTGTCCCTCACACTGATGTGAAACCCAAAGCCCAGGCTTACATCAGAGACCTCTGGCAAGAGGAATGGAACTTGCAGACAGATTATTATTTAAAATCCGTCCAAACCTTGAAGTTTTTACCAGTTCCTGAGGCGGTGTAAAGAAAGAAACAGTCTTGTGCTGTTTGCACACAGACCATTCCTTCTACACTCGTTCTCATCTTTTTATAAGGTGAAGAAGCTCTGTGGTGCATTCCATGTCATGTACCACTCATGGTGAAACATATTCTTTAGAGTGCTTAGACTTCCACAACATGAGACATAAACAAACGCTTTACAGCAAACTTCCTAAAAACCTTATTCAGAGATGTTCCACTTGATGTGATCTTTGAATCTCTGAAAGAGATCATTTTTCATCTGATCTAAGACTTTACGGAAAAAAAGATTTGTAACAAAAGTTGCAGTTTGCTTTTAGAAGATGTATTGTAAAGGGTTGTGTGAATGTTTTTTTTCTACGACTTGTGAGTTGACTGTGATGCGGTGACAGCTAGGCTATGAGCAACATTAGCTTACTTCCCTTGCGTCTGCATGCAGGGTCAATGAGGTTCATTGTCCTCTCCAGGGACCCACGACCATGAAGTGGCATAATAATGGCTTAGTAACCCTGTCTACATGTTTTACCTTTCAAGCCAAACTGCAAAGCCCAAAGAGCGGTCTTTGCTGGCCCTTCCTCTTCAGAGTCAGGCTCTTGTGATTTGTGCATGATGGCAGGAGAGACATGGTGCCACTGTATGACCCAAGAGGATAAGCTCTTAGCTTATACAGGTCATCCACTAGGCTTACTTCTTTGGCCAGAAACCTCTGCGCCCCCCCCCCCCCCCCCCCCCCCCCCCCCAAGAGAGGATATCAGGGCATACACAAAGTCTGGGCTCTGTCCACCAGTTGTGCCCTTTGGCAGAATATTGTGGTTACTGATGTTTTTTCAGGCAGCTAGAAATCTTTAACAACCTTTGGTAGGTTCTATGTCAGAGATAGCACATTGAGGCTTTGGACTGTTCAAGTGGAGTAGTTGTTGCAGGCAAAGCGGCCTTTTTCAGAGTAATTGTTTTCTTCACTGTTCTATCAAGAAATTAAAGAAGAAAAAAGAGCAAGTATTTCTAGAGGGTGAAGTCAATCAGACCTGTTCCTTGGAACCTGCCAAAGTTCAATCAGACTACTGTGAACTGGGCAATTAGGGGCTGTAATGTAGAAGAGAGGCTCACTGTTCAAAAGCCAATATTGAGTGTTGCTGTCTGACACATGCACTTCCACCAGTGGGACCCCATCACTGGGCAGGAAGGCCATTAATAGTGAAGTTTGTATATATGCAGCATCAGTCCAGTAGTACCTGATTAATCATTGAATCTTGTTGCCTTTAAAAAAAAAAAAAAAAAGGTGGGGGAGGCTGTCTGAGACTCGCACTTACACCAGCAGGACCCATCACTGGGCAAGAAGGCCATTAAGAGTGAAGTTTGTATATATGCAGCATCAGTCCAGTAGTACCTGATTAATCATTGAATCTTGTCGCCTTAAAAATAAAAAAGGTTGGGGGGGGGGGGGGGGGGGGGGGAGTTTGGCACTCACAGGAGATATGGATAAGCGAATGAGTATAGCAATGTGATGATTTAAAAAAAAAAATTTTGTGTTGCACATCTATTAACCCTCTTGTATTCATAATGGGCGCAGATGGGAGTGCTGAGACAGCGTGCTAGATTTCGTAACGGTCGCAGACGGGAGCTGCCCGCTGCATGTGTACAGTACTTTTCCATCACCTGCTGATGTTGTGAAAAAATGATGCTGGCACCACTTCCATTCACTAGAGGAGAAACTGCAAGCGAAGAGTTGTGAGACTGTCCGATTTTCACAGTGGCGTCGTCTGCTAGCAACAGCAAGTTTGATGATATTCCTGAGTATTCAGCGGAGAAGTGGGATCAAATTACGCAAGAAGTAGAGAAGTATGAAAATGGAGAGTTAGGAGAAGAGAATGATGTGAAAACAGGCACTAGTGAAGGAAAGGAAAATGGTAAAAGCAGCCCCGAGAACAACGTGTTACTCGCTGCTCTGCAAAACACATGGCGACCGGCTACACATCCTGCCAACGTGGCTGCATTCCAACAGCCGACAGCCTTTTCGCTGTCACTTGCTGAACACTGCCACCGCACTAGATTATTTCTTTTTTCTCTCTCATTTTTTCAACTAGTAGCAGAAGAAACTGAAAGATACGCTCAACAAAAACAAGCAGCTGAGGGCACACCTGACTCCCTGTGGTTCGACACAACACCTGAGGAAATGCAGGGCTATGTCTCTGTACTGATTATTCCGTATGACAACTAAGAGACGACGCGTAGAAACATCATATATGTGTTCTTTCTGCCAGGTGCCTCTATGCTTTCATAAGAATGACTGTTTCCGTGACTACTATGCGCAGAATGTGGCTCAGCAGGGGGCAATTCGCTGGTCTCTGTGTTTGTGTGTATGTGTATACATGCCTACCTGTAGTTTATGGTGACAGTGCTTCAGTGACACTTGGCAGTGACACTCTACCTAATATCTTCACTGTACAGCTATACAGTGTGTAAATACATATGGACATGTATAAGGTGCTTAGAACAGTAACAGAAAAACAATGAGGAACTGTGCTTGAATCTACTTACAGTAACTGTTCAGTAGTGGCAAACACTAGTTGTGTGTGACATTCTGTGGATTACCTGTGGGGACTGAACAGGCAGACAGAAGACGTATCATCTCAATTAGGCCGCAGCTTTCATTGTACGTGCATGTGCATGGGATAATTGCATGTTAGTGTGCTGTGTTAGAATTGTCACCATCGCATGCGACACATTGGGTGACATTTTGGTGTGACTGTGACATGACCTTTCACCTTGAGACACACAAAATCTTGCTCACAGTACAGAACAAAGCCTTGTGACCATACATGCAGAATTTTGTAGCTCTAGAGGTTTATTCTTGGTTGTGTGAAGTATGAACCATACATACCCATTTTAAGGCTAAATTCACCAAAAAATCTGAAAACTAGGGGAATTTGGCCTCAGAGAATCTGAATACAAGAGGGTTACGAAACGGCAATGTGTGTTTGGAGATGACCTCATCATGGCAATCAGAGAATTACATTATAATTATACTACTAATCTTGTACATAATGGAAGGTCTCTGTGTTTTTGGAACATTCATATGTTCAGTTCCAAGGGAAAATGGCAAGGTGATCATTTCATCTTGTCAGATACATCCATTGTAGATGGTTCTGTGTACCTGGAACTTTTTGCTGACTCAACCTTCAGAATATCGATTATGATAAAGTCGGCATCTTTGGACACATCCCATGGGAAATGGCTCTGTAGTCCTTATCTTTGAAATGCTTGGCATCTGTAGAAATGTTCAGACACACGTGTTTGGTTGTTACTCACTCTGGGATCATGGCAAATTTACATCCAGAATTTTGTGCCAGGACATGCCTGTGTATTATAATTTTTTTTTTTTTTTTAAGCCATGTATATTCCTTTTCTATAGTAATGTAATATTTACAACAAACTGATTGGGCCCTGTTTACCACATTTACTCGCGGTTAGTGTGAATGCGCATTTCTGTTATGACTTTTTGTGCTGCATGTTGTGTCTCTGTGCAAACAATTATTGGCATACTTGACATTGGTTTAGACCCACTTTTGCTAGGTTGATTCCAGGGATCTCCTCCCTTTCCTGATCCGGACTCATTTACATGCTAATAGTTGCATTATGTTTTTAATTACAAAGGGAAAGTGGGAACAATCCGTTACACCTCCTGGAATCATCAGTTTAACCCTCTTGCATTCAGATTCTCTGAGGCCAAACTCCCCCTAGTTTTCAGGTTCTTCTGGTGAGTTTAGCCTTAAAATGGGTATGTATAGTTCATGCTTCACCACAATGAAGAATAAACCTCAAGAGCTATGAAATTCGGCATGCATAGTCACAAGGCTTGTTCTATACTGTGAGCAAGATTTCGTGTGTCTCAAGGTGAAAGATTGTGTCACTGCCATTAAAATGTCACCAAATGTGTCACATGCCATGGTGACAATTCTAATCTGATAGAGCAGACCAGCATGCAGTTATCCCATGCACATGCATGTTAGTGTTGTAAAATGAAAGCTGCGGCCCTACCTGAGATGATCTGTCTTCTTTCCACCTGTTCAGTCCCCACAGGTAATCCACAGAATTTCACACAAACTAGTGCCAGTTGTCACTACTGAAGAGTTACTGTAAGTAGTTTTCAAGCACGTTTCACATTGTTTTTCTGTCACTGTTCTAAGCACTTTATAAATATCCATATGTATTTAGACAATGTATAGCTGTACAGTGAGGATAGTGAGTCCTTGCCAAGTGTCATCAAAGCACTGATGTCACTATAAAACTACAGGAAAGCACACACACACACACACACACACACACACACACACAGACCAGCAAACTGCCCTACTGTTGAGCCACATTTTGCGCGTGGTGGTCAGGGAAACGGTCATTCTATGAAAGCAGAGAGGCACCTGGCAGAAAACATATATGATGTTTCTATGCGTTGTCCCTTAGCTGTCTTACGGCCATCTTTGATGCACTGCTGAGAGACCCTCACTCTGCCTTTGATTTTTTCTAATCTGTGATGGTCAGTGCCAGCCATGGAAATGGCCTTGGTGTGTGTGTGTGTGTGTGTGTGTGTGTGTGTCAGGCACTTCTTTACTATGCCCTGCTTGTGCTTCCTGGAGGTGAATCCGTTACGAAGTTGTTCAGTCAGCGCAAAACATCATGTGGTTATATGTTTTCTTGGGCAGTGGTCATGAGGTGACACCTCCCAGGTGAGATAGCCTGGGGCAATACACAAGTTGACTAGAGAGTGGAAGATGTAGTGCCACCATTTCTTGTTCTGACAGAGTAGTAGGCGTGGTACTGGTCCGACCTGCCAATGCCGCCCATGTATTTGTTGTAGTTAGCGATGACTGTTGGCGTCACTTTGTCCTCTGCTGGATGAACTGGTGGCTGGTTGGTGCTGAGCATGTAGATCTGATGGTTGTCTTTGTAGACAGTGGTCATCAGTGAGCTCTTCTGCATCTGCAGTAATACTCCCTTCTCTTCAACATGGAAGTCTTGACCTCCTCTAGTAAGCCCTGCAGTTGACATTGACAGTGGCACAGGCATATGTCCCATTTCGGGACAGGTGTGTCATCAGGGGGACCTGGTGAAAAATCAGTCAAAATACAGGTGCCTGTTCTGATGATAGAAAGGTGATGCCAGCATGTCAGCTACTTCGTGCCCGAGACTGATTGTGGTGTCTGTGCGACTTGCACGGCCAGTGTAAATATCAAAAGTGACACAATACCCTATGTTTGCATCACACATCTCCCACACCTTGATGCCCTATTTGGTTGGCTTTGCAGGCGTGAATTGCTTGAAAAATATTTGACCCTTGTACCCTGTCATTGCCTCATCAGTGCTGAGTTCACGACCTGGATGGTAGTTGGTCCTGAACAAAGGGAGAATCATGTTGATGAAATCTCTCACCTTGTACAAAGGGTCATAAGCAGGATGATCTTGTGCATGTGTGTTAGATGTGTCACGCAGATGGAACTACTGATTAATTTTGAAGAAGTGTTTTTTGGGCATAACACTGCTGATCCAGGAATCGTTCAAGCGGCGATCGGTTGACCAGTAGCACCATAGATGTGGCAGACGCCTATTTCCCCATCATAACCAGTACAGAGAGAGAGACCTGCATTTCTTCCAGTCTTGTATCGAACCATAGGGAGTCAGGTGTGCCCTTAGCTGCTTGTTTTTGTTTGAGCATATCTGTTGGTTTCTTCTGCTGCTAGCTGAAAAAAAATGCGAGGGGTATAAACAAAAAGAAATAATCTAGTGGGGTGGCAGTGCAGTGTTTGGCAGTGAGTGTGCGCATGGCCTGTTGGCTCTTGGAATGCAGCCACGTTGGCAGAATGTGTAGCCGGTCGCCATGTGGTTTGCAGAGAGGCAGGCGGCACGTTTTCCCTTCTTTTAACTCTCCATTTTCATACTTCTCTGTTTCTTGTATAATTTGATCCCATTACTCTGCTGAATACTTAGGAATATCATCAGACTGGCTGTTGTTAGCAGATGATGCCATTGTGAAAATCAATCAGTTTCACTCATAACTCTTTGCTCACTGTTTCTCTTCTTTCTCTGTGAATAGAAAGTGGTGCCAGCATCCACAAATAGTGGTGCCAGATTACTGGACTAAGTGGGAAATCCTCACCAACTTTTAGTGGCTGGCCAAAGCATTTTCACTCCCTCAACACGTGATGGAAAAAGTACCGCTGTTGCAAAGGGGCTAAAAGGTCTTGTAGGTGCAGAGCCGAAATCAGTTAAGAGGTTGAGGGATGGTTCCCTGCTCGTGCAGGTTGACTGAAAAACCCACTCAGAGAACTTACTGAAATCAGACAGTCTTGTGAATTACCCAATCCAGTGTCCCCTCACAAAAGTCTTAAAACTCCTCGAAAGGTCTCATCCGTTGCCGAGAGTTGTTTGGGATATCTGAGGGAGAAATAAAGGCTGAGTTGGCTGATCAAAGAGTAGTAGAGGTCAGGAGGGCGACTTTCCGAAAAGGTGCAGAGAGAAAACTGACCAACACTCTGTTCCTCACCTTTGCCAAACTGACTCTGCCAGAGTCCATAAAGGTGGGGTACCTAAGAGTAAAAGTAGCCCTGTATGTGCCATCCCCACTGAGGTGCTTCAGATGTCAACGATTTGGTCACGTCAAGGAGAAATGCTGGGAGAGGAGGTGTGTGCCACGTGCAGCAAAGCAGTTCATGATGGTGGATGTGAATCCGCGAAATGCGTGAACTGTGATGGTGACCACCCTCCTCCTTCAAAAGGCTGCCCTGTTTGGCGAGTAGAAAGCAAAATCCAGCATGCAAAAAACAGAAAAAAAGATTTCGTTCTTTGAAGCCAAAAAGTTGGTGCAGGAGCAGAAGGGAACCCTGCTCCTTTTCTCGACAGTGGTAAAAAAATCGCTTAGAGCACCTCAGGTGGAAGCAAGTGTTCAGAGAGACCCATGTGGTCTTGAACCTCCCAAGGGAGTGCTCCGACGGTGGCTTCCAACAAAGTGGCGTTTTTGCCATCAAGATCATTGGGTTTTCTTCCCTCCAGGGAAAAGAACTTCCAACCTCTACCAGACAGGCTAAAAACAGGCAGAGCTCAAAACCTGCAAAATGCGTTGAGGCTCTGTATGATGAAGAGGAAGAGGATGTAGGCATGGATGATTGAAGTCCTCATCCACAATGGAAACAGTCTTGCAGTGGAACATCAGGGGACTGCCTTCCTATTATGAAGAACTGCAGCTCTTGTGCCGTGAAGCTAGGCCTATGCTAGTTTACTGCAAGAAACTCTTCTGAAGTCTGACAAAACTTTCTCACTTCTGGCTACAGGCTCAAGCCTTTCTAAAACCAACCTGACACAGTCTGTGAAACATGGTTTTTCTTGGTGGGTTAGCCTTATTGTCATTTCACAAAAACTCTGTTCTGTAAAGCCCATTTGCTATGCAGACTCCGCGTAAGCAGTGGCCAGCTCGGGTTAATCTCCAAC
>JADBJO010020178.1:27500-31795 GCA_016801955.1 Conus betulinus | reverse complement strand
AGTTCGCCTTTGTAAAAGAGTGCTGTTCAACACATCATGTCGAACGTTTTGGTACTTGAGCATCATTCTGTGTGTTCTTCTGTTTTGTCTCATGCTCACCTCCAGTTTTAAGGTTGTTTTGAGTATGTATGTGGAGTAGACTAGTTTTCTTGATGAGTACGTTGAAAAGAACTGATTTAGTGACGTCATTTTTTGTTCTCAACAACCTCTATGGAATGATTTCGACAACAGCACGTTTTAATTCAACGTCCATCTTGCGCCGAATTGGAGATAAGTGTTTGTTCCTTCATCGTTGTTGTTCTAAGCGTGGTGTCTGTTGCCTGAAGAAGACCTGAGCGCGTCGTGTTTTGGTCTTGTGATTCGTTCGTCAACGTTTTTCGGCGGAGCATTAAAAATAATTTTTTTCAAATTGTTCAGATTTCCGCCTGCAGTCGCCTTACTCTGCAACTAGATCTAACATGAACAATCTAAAGATCGCTTTAATTTCTATTCCATCAGCTAGGCTATGAACAACATGAAATCAAATTCTCTCTCTCTCTCTCCTCTCTCTCTCTCTCTCTCTCACACACACACACACACACACACACACACACACACACACACAACACACACACACACACACATACGCACGCACTCACACACGCACACACACATACACAAACATTCTCTCTCTCTCCTCACTCTTTTCTCTAACACACTACACACACACACACACACACACACACACATGCACACACACACACACACACAACACACACACACCACACACACACACACACACACAAAGATCTCTCTCTCTCTCTCTCTTCTCTCTCTCTCTCTTTCTCTCTCTCCTCCCTCACACACACACACACACACACACACACACACACACACACATACGCATACACATGCACAAACACATGCGTGGGTGCGTCGTTATGTTTTGGTTAGAAAGGCTGGGAACAACATCAATAAATGACCGATTTGCGGTGCGAATGTTTGGTCTGTGTCCGGTGTCGGCATTATAAAGTAGCACTGGTAGCTGTAAAATATAGGGGTGGGGGGGGGTTTTGTTTTTGTTTTTGTTTTGTGTGTGTGTGTGTGCTCGCGCGCGCACACTTGCCACCCACTTGACATACACGCAAGCGCGCACGCCCGCTCGCTCTCACACACGACGCGCGCGCGCACGCGCACACAACACAACAAACCACACCATAACACAGCGCACATACCCACGCAGCGCGCCGCGCGCAGCGCCACACACAGCCCACACACACCACACACACCACACCACACACACACTACACACTCGCACCAGATAGAATAGAGTAGAGAGACGGAGAGAGAAGAGCGAGCACCCCGCGATCACCTGTCATATTGTAGTCTGACATATAAAAATAAAAAAAAAAAACCTGTCTGATATCAGAACTGTAGCAAAGACATCTCTTGAAAAGAAATGGGAATTTGTGCGCACAGGGTCAAGGACTGTGCTGACCTGAGAGTCTTTTAAAGCCTTAAAGCCCCCCCCCCCCCAACCCCCCCCCCCCCCGGCACACACACACACACACACCCACCCCCCAGGCCCTTCTGCCCGCCCGCCCCTTAATGGGAGCTAACCGTGCCCTGTGACGTCATGTAGGGATATTACATTCTCCGAAAAAAAAAAAAAAAAAAGACGTCAAACCAGTCTAATAAACTGTCCAGCCATAAAAAGAAAAAGTTCCTCAATTCAATGTCCTTTCATGGCCCTGCTCACATAGTAACCTCAGTTTTCGATGTCCTCCAAAAGAGATCCACGTCTATGGGTCCTTGGTATGATTCCCTCGAAACCAACGCACCGGCCAATTTATGGGGGAGCTCGTCATTGAAAGGCACGTGGTTGGGTTCTTCTGGGGCAGAGCTCACTCAGGCCGGCTCTTCGCGACTGAAGCAATTATTGTCGTCAGTCCCTGGAGCTTCATAGAGTGGAGTCCTGCGTATTTTTTGGATCAGAACAGGCCACCACTGAATACTGACTGAAGTGCCTCAACAGCAGTTGCCAGTGTCGGGTCCTCCGGTGAGTTTCTCTTGACAAACACTTGGGACATTGACTGCTCCCCAACGATAGTGAGTTGATGTTTACGATGATGACAGCAACGGTAACTTCTCATTGTAGTACACACTAAAATGGCAGCGTCCCAAAAGGGGACGAAAACTCTAGTGCGTTGTCACGCGCCAGCTGTACGGGGATTGTTTCCCTGTTGAACAAAGTTGTGTGTGGGCCCACCGTTGTTTGTGTGTGTTTGTGTGCTCGCGCGCGTGGCGTGCCTGTCTTCGTGCGTGTTTCCGTGCGTGGTTGTCCGTGTGTGTGTTTGTGTGTGTGGGCAAACGAGCGCGCTAGCTGGTATCTGTTGGGGATGTTTCTACTTTTAATTTTCAGTTGGATTGCATTAGGCCTGTTCTTGAAGTGCCTGTATAAAACTGTGTTTCTAACTCGTTGGAGTCCTCAGTAAAATTGTGCTTGTTCGACTCCTGGAATCGCAAACTTTTTTTTTTTGTTTCTTTTTTTAATGCCAAAAAAATCAACCAAGCAAGTTAGAAATGAACCACACAAAGTGCAAAAGAAAGGTAGTACATTTATTGAATTAAAAATGAATCATTATAATATGGTGATTCATCACTTCACTGTAGAAAGTGCTCCCAGTAAGGTATCCAAACCACATTTGGAAAAAAAAGCAATTTGAACCACATGATTCACCACATTTATGTTCCCTTGGTCTCAGCACACATTGTCACAGCTCTAAAACTACTCAGAAATGTTGGCTTGAAGTTTGGAAATACAACGGTCATGAACTTGTAATGAAGATAAATGCATAAAAATGAAGTTGAAAACAAAAACAGTCAGAATCGATTTGAAAATTCCCGCTACACATGACTTGGGAAAAACGCGCTGAACCAAGGCTAACTGATCATGAAATACGGTCAACTTGGGCGACATCAATGCCAAAATGATTATATCAGATGCAAAACTGGTTGTAGGACTCAGAATCAAAACTTACTTTGGAGAATATTTTCGGCAGGATCGCCCTGTCTTCTTCAGCTCACTGTTGTTGGTTGTGGACAGCGAGGCCTGGTGGGCGACTGTTGTGTGGAGTTAGTGTCGAGTTCCCTGCCCTTCTTCTACAAACTACGGAACCAGTCTGAAAGTGGGATCCCTTACATAAAAGGAGTCTCAGAGCGTCTAGCCAGGACCTTTCAACAACATGGATGCAAAGATTTCCACAAACCCACCAACTCCCTACGCCAGCACATTGGCGAGACAGCAAGACCACTCACCACCCGTCTACAGGGACACCAAAACCGATCTACTTCTGCCATACACGAACCTACACAAGCCACAGGCCACAGTTTCAGCCCCCAAGAAACCAAGATCTTATCTACAGAGCCCTTCCTCACAAAAAAAAAAAGTTAAAGAAGCCATCGAAATTAAGACCAGACGCCCCCCAGCCTGAACAGAGATCAGGCTTTGAACTTAGTCCCACAACAGTCCGCCCCACCAGGCCTCGCTGTCAGAACAGCAACAGTGAACTGACGAAGACAGGGCGATCCGGCCGAAATATTCTCCAAGTAAGTGTTGATTCCGAGTCCTATATACCATTTTTTCTAATGTTGAAACTCTAGAATCCAGAAAACCCACATTCACCTGTCGGTGGAACAGCAGCGAGTGAGGCTGCAGGATGCACACAGAGGTTGCTTGACAGTGGTTTTTTTTCGCCGGTGGGCTCTGCAGTCATGAAATAATTATGGGAATTGGTACACCTGTGGGTCCCACCCCGCACTTTGGGTGTATCTTTTTTCTGTTTTTCTCCTTCTACTAATGCGGGGACTGTGGCACTTATACGCAGCATATTCAGTAAGATAATATAATTACGATAAACGCGCATCATACCTTGCAACTGCATGATTCGCGTCTGTGTTTTTGTTTCTGGGAGTTAAAGCATGATATTTGTGGTGTCTAAGAGAGAGAGACGAAAGAACAATCGTTTTTTTCAGATTTTTTTTCCTCTTTTTTTTGTTCTTTTTCCTCATTTTTTTTTTTTTAGATTTTCTTTTTATTGAGTGATGATTTATCTTTACCAACCTGGAGAAAAACACCCATACGGAAAGAAGACGCTTTTTGCATCTGACCCTTGTCCTTTCGGTATTAAGGATGCTAACCACTTGACACTGACCGCGCAATGTAAGGACTGATTTACAAAATATGGTGATGATTCATATTGATCGTAACAGACAAAAGTGCATACACACGCGCGCGCGAGACACACACACACACA
>JADBJO010020178.1:15000-20000 GCA_016801955.1 Conus betulinus | reverse complement strand
CGGGCGATAGCGAGAGAGAACGAGATGAGAGAGACAGAGACAGAGACAAAGAGAGAAACACACACAGAAAGGAGGGGGAGGGAGAGATAGCGAGAGAATAAGAGAGACACAGAGAGACAAAGAGAGACAGAGAGATGAGAGAGGGGGGGGGGGGGAGGGAGAGAGAAAGAGAAACAGACAGACAGAGAGAGAGACCAAGACAGCGAGAGACAGAGAGAGAGAGAGAGAGAGGAGGGAGGGGGAGATAGGGGAGATAGCGAGAGAGAGAGAAAGAGAGAGACAGACAGACAGAGACACACACACACACACACATGCACACACAGAGGAGGGGGGGAGGGGAGATAGGGAGAGAATAAGAGAGAAGAGAGAGACAGAGAAGGACAGAGACAGAGAGAGGCACACACAGAGACACGCCGAGAGAGATGACCAGAAAATGATAGAAAGATACAAATGCACGTCCACTCCGTGCACTACTAACGTCAAAGAAAAAAAAAAATTATAGAAAATTGCCTTATCTGACTGCTTCAACATACTGCAAAAGGGGTCACAACAAAATGTTGGAAATCGAAATTCATGAGAGGAGGAAAAAAAAAAGAAAGAAAATTTCGTCCCTCGGTGGGCTCGAACCACCAACCTTTCGGTTAAACAGCCGAACGCGCTAACCGATTGCGCCACAGAGACACTTGAGCAGTTGCGGGGTAAATCAGTCTAGTTCACAGCTCTGGGAATCGTTTGGTATCTGACGTGCATATGTGAGTGGCTGTGAACATAAATGAGAGAGAGAGAGAGAGAATCTATAATTGATAAATAAGTGTGTGTGTGTGTGTGTGTGTGTGTGTGTGTGTGTGTGTGTGTGTGTGGTGTGTGTGTGTGTGTGTGTGTGTGTGGCGCGCGCGCGCGCGTGCGCACGTGTGTGTGTGTGTGTGACCAAGGGAATGTGTGTGGTGGTATATGTGTGTGTGTGTGTGTGTGTGTGTGTGTGTGTGTGTGTGTGTGTGTGTGTGTGTGTGTGTGTGTGTGTGTGTGTGTGCATACAGAAGCTTGACGCGCAGATGTGTGTGTGTGTGTGTGTGTGTGTGTGTGTGTGTGTGTGTGTGTGTGTGTGTGTGTGTGTGTGTGTTGTGTGTGTGTGTGCGTGTTTGTGTCTGTCTGTCTGTTTCTGTGTCTCTCTGTCTGTGTGTCACTGAGGAAATGTGTGTGTGTGTGTGTGTGTGTGTGTGTGTGTGTGTGTGTGTGTTGTGTGTGTGTGTGTGTGTGTGTGTGTGTGTGTGTGTGTTCATACTCCATAGATCTTTATGAAAGTTGATTTTTTTTTTCTTACAGAGAGAGGAGGCGGAGGGGAAATAGCGACAGAGACAGAGAGAGAGAGAGCACACATGGAGACACAGAGAGAGAAGAGGACCAGAAAATGATAGAAAGATACAAATGCAAGACCACTACATGCAATGCTAAAGACAAAGAAAAAAAAAAATAATAGAAAATTGCCTTATCTGCATTCTTCAACATACAGCAAAAGGATGTCACAAGACAATGTTGGAATTTGTGAAAGAAAGAAAAAAAAGAAAAAAAAACTTCGTCCCTGGGTGGCTCGAACCACCAACCTTTCGGTTAACAGCCGAACGCGCTAACCGATTGCGCCACAGAGACAGCTGAAGAGTAATGGGTAAATCAGTCTAGTTCACAGGCCTGGGAATCGTTTGGCATCTGACGTGCATATGTGAGTGACTGTGAACATAAATGAGAGATAGAGTATCTGTAATTGATAAAGTAAGTGTGTGTGTGTGTGTGTGTATATGTGTGTGTGTGTGTGTGTGTGTGTGTGTGTGTGTGTGTGTGTGTGTGTGTGTGTGTGTGTGTGTGTGTGTGTGTGAGATAATAAAAAAAAAAATGTTGAATATGACAACATACTTACGTGCTTGAGCATGACCACCTCACGAATCCCTGCTGATTCCTTCAAGGGCAGTGTTGATGATACTATTATAATGACTGATGCTTCTTATACGCTCTTTACGCAAGGGTGTGTGTGTGTTGTGTGTGTGTGTGTGTGTGTGTGTGTGTGTGTGTGTGTGTGTGTGTGTGTGTGTGTGTGTGTGTTCATACTCCATAGAACTTTATGAAAGTTGATTTTTTTCTCTACAGAGAGAGAGGGAGGGGGAGGGGAGAGGAGCGAGAAAGAAAGAGAGAGACAGAGACAGAGAGAGGCACACACAGAGACAGAGAGAGAGAGAGAGAGAGAGAGAGAGAGAGAGATCAGGACCAGAAAGTGATAGGAAGACACATATGCTCGACCTCTCCACACACGGCTAAAGTCAAAGAAAAAATAAGAAATAGAAAATTGCCTTATCTGAATTCTTCAACACACTGCAAAAGTGTGTCACAACAAAAATGCTGGCAATTTGTGAGAGAAAAAAAAATTCCGTCCCTGGGTGGGCTCGAACCACCAACCTTTCGGTTAACAGCCGAACGCGCTAACCGATTGCGCCACAGAGACAGCTGAACAGTTGTGGGTAAATCACAGTCTAGGAGTCCGATCACAGCTCACGAGCGGAGCGGACGTGCTTGGCTGTCGCTCTCTCCGCGGTGGACATAATCCGACCCAGAAAAAATCTGTGCAAAACTGTAAGTGTTCGGTCGTGAAATGGAACACTGAACCAGCATGTGTTAGCCACAGGATGTGTCCTTTTCCCTTTCTGGTGAACGATATGTGCTTGTGAAATTCAACGATTTTTCATTCTTCATGACGCGGTTTAAGTACACGGTGTCTCTAAATGATTCATGGAGAAACGTAGCTAAAAAAAAAAAAAAAAAGGGAAAAAAAAAAAAAAAAAAAAAAAAAAAAAAAAAAAAAGAAAAAAGGAAAAAAAAAAAAAGAAAAAAAAAAAAAAATAAAAGGAAAAAAAAAAAGGAAAAAAGAAAAAGAAAAGAAAAAAGAAGAAAGTGTATTGTGGTATCAAACCTGCCGAAAATATGTTTGATCACTGAGCCTCGTAAAGCTATGTGCACATCATGACGTGTCAACATTTCGCTAGAAATGACGAGCACAATTTCAAGATACTTTACAGGTAGGGGTGGTAACAAAAGGAAACCTTCCTCCTCAAGTGACAGCTGCGTGAGTCCTGAATCGAATCCAGACCCGAAGGGAACAAAGAAAAAACAAAGACAGGATAGTGAATCCAGCTGTGACAACATGGCGTTAGAGGAGACACTTCGTGACATGAACAACAGATTATTGGATGTGGCTGAAAGACTTGCTAATGTTGCCACGAAAGACGATATAAACAGTTTAAGAAATGACATGGATTAAAATAACTGTCAGATTAACAACAAGAATTGATCAGCTTGAATGCAGCATATTTGATGTCAGCAAACAGAACGACAAACTTTCCGCAGAGTTGGATCAGCTAAAAAGAGAAAATGAAGACCTACGTTCAAAATTGAATCACACTGTACAGGAGAACTCCAATATGAAAACGGATTTGAACGATCACGAACAGCATAACAGACTGTGGAATGTCCGTGTGTATATGGGGTGAGGGAGGGGCAGGCGGAGACTGTGGAGGCTGCATACAAAAGTGTGTCAGTGTATTTTCGGACAAGGTGGGTGTGGCAGTCGGTGACAAGGATATTGAAATCGCCCATCGTACGGGCAAGCCAGGGGGGAGCAGACCGAGGCCTATTATCGTGAGGTTCTTTTCCAGGAGACTACGTGGACAGGTGCTGTTGAACAGACGTAAGTTGAAAACAGTCCGGCGTATCCGTTGGAGAGGATCTTACGTACCTGAACTATAGACTATTAAAAAGAGTCAGTGACCATTCAGCGACGCTTGCTGCGTGGTCCTCAAACGGAAAGATCCTGGCAAAATGAAAAATGGACAAACAGTGAAAATCAATACAAACACAAATATTGACGAAGTGTTTTCACGAACGATGTCATCTCAAAAAAAACAGCTGTGTAAAGGCAGAAACTTTAAGGTTAGATGTCCTTTCCTGCCCCCCCCCCCCCCCCCCCCCCCCCCCCCCCCCCCTCCCCCCGCAGCCTCTTCCATTTGTTTCATTCTTTTACACTTCGCTACATCAGATTTCCAAATATTCCAATTCTCGATGTTGTTTGTCGCTAGTCGCATCTTGAATTACTGTCTGTTGCTGGTTATTGATTAACTAACTAAATTACCTTCATAACTGTTAAAGTATGCACATCTGGATGAGGGGGTTGCCCGGGTTTCGTTGGTGGTGGCGGGGCGGGGGGGTGGCGGGGGGGGGGGGGGGGGGGGGGGGGGGGTGCTTGATGGAAACGCTGGTTTCTTAGTGTATTGTTATGAACAGTGTCATTTGATGGAGTGGAAACTATTATTTAATAAAGTAAATTTCTGATAATCATTTTGTAATTTAACTTGTTATCTGTTTCATGTCTAATGAAGTTTTGACAGATGTAGCGACTACCATCACCTATTGGAAGATGTTCATGAGCTTATTCATGAGAATATTTATGAGCAGGATATGAGTGATGCTGAATATGCCAAAACAATTTTCTTTTTTTCCAGTTTGTATGACACTGTTACGGGAGATTTGGTTGGTTAAGTTGGGTGTTGCTTGCACTCCTCCTTTCCTTATTCATTGTTATCTGCTACGCCCCCTCCGCGCTTTCCGTCCTGCCACTTCAGTTCTAACGTTCTTGTGCCCCAGCCCCCCACCCCCAAACATGCGCGCGGGGGGGGGCGGGCGGGCGCGCGCGCGCGCACGCGCACACGCACACACACACACACACACACACACACACAACACACACACACCATTTTTGCCATTGGGGAGGTGGGCTGTCTTGTATTCAATGTGCAAAGAATGATCAACGGAGTTTTATTCAGTAATGTAGGCCTACTTATTCACGAAAGGATTTTGATTTGAATGGGCTCGAGTTGTACACGTTTTGGTTATTTTGTGTGTGTGTCATCCTTCGTTAGTTTGGCTGGTAAGCATCGTGTAATTGGACGGGTTACAATCCA
>JADBJO010020178.1:7500-12500 GCA_016801955.1 Conus betulinus | reverse complement strand
AAAAATGTGTCTTGTTTGCATATCTTTGGTTGATGTGAGAAATGTGGGCACTCGTGGATATTATTGCTCTCTCAGAAAAGTAGGTTGCACTGATTATGTGTTAAAACGACGTGTGACAAGAATGAGTAACTTTAGTATATCCTCTTTAAACTGCCAGGGGTTAGGTAACTTTCAAAAACGAAGAGACGTGTTCCAGTTTTTAGGCAAAAAAAAAACATTCAGTTTACTTTCTACAGGATACACATTTCACAAAAAATATTGAAAAACAAGTAAGGGCAGAATGGGGCTATGAATGTGTGTTTTCATCTTACAATTCGAGATCAAGAGGAGTTGCTATTTTGCTAAATAATAATTTTGATTTCAAAATAAAGAAAACGGTCACGGATAGACAAGGAAACTACGTTATACTTATTCTGAAAACGTTAGATACTGAAATTGTGCTGGTAAATATTTATGGACCAAACTGCGACAGTCCCACTTTTTTTGAAGAAATTCAAACAAAAATCAAGGAGACTAATATCTCCAACATCGTAATAGGTGGAGATTGGGAATCTAGTGATTAATCCTAGCCTGGACTATCATAATTATAAATCTGTAAATAATGCAAAAGCCAGAGAAATGGTATAAACATGATCAGTGAATTAGAACTAGTCGATATATGGAGAGAACTAAAATCCTGAAATTCTAAGATATACCTGGAGAAGACCCAATCCCATACAGCAAAGTCGACTGGATTTTTTTTCTAATATCAGATACACTTGCTGGTAATATTAGAGACGCAGAAATCCTTTGGGGATACAGAAGCGACCACTCGTTGATCAAATTAAATATGGCACTAAACACCGAACAGAAACGAAAAACTTTTTGGAAATTTACGCCTCGCTACTTAGGGATGCCAATTACGTAGATTTAGTGAACCAAACCATACATGATGTCAAGGAACAATATGCTGCATCACCGTATGATAGACAGAACTTAAGCAAGGTACCCAATAATGAGATACAGTTTATGATAAGTGATAGGTTATTTTTAGAAGTTCTGATCATGGAAATAAGATCAAAAACGATTACGTTTAGTATCAATAAGAAAAGAGAGCAAATGAACGCCGAAAGCTGCTTAGAAAAGGAAATACAAGACTTGGAAAGAGAAAAACCCACACATATTAATGCTATTAATTTACAAAGAAAGAAAGATGAGCTTGCTCAGTTACGTAAACCAAAAGTAGATGGGATCATCCTTAGATCCAGAGCAAGATGGGCTTCGCAGGGTGAAAAAGTAACTAAGTATTTTTGTAACCTGGAAAAAAAAAAAGACACTTTGTTAGTAAAACAGATGTTGAAATTAGTTACAGATCAAGGAAATGTTTTGCTAGAAACAGATGAAATGTTAGAAGAGACTAGGTCATACTATGAGCATTTGTACAAGAAAAGTGAAGTTAAAGATATTGATATTAGCAGGTATGTTTCAAATCTGCCACAACTAAATGAAGACGAAGCAGAACATTTAGAAGGTATGATTACCATCCAAGAAGCATCAGAAGCCCTGAAAAATATGCAGAATGACAAAAGTCCTGGTACAGATGGGATGACAGTTAATTTTTTTAAGTTCTTTTGGAAACAAATAGGAGAGTTTGTAATAAGGTCATTAAATGAAGGCTTTATGAACAAAGAGATGTCGGTGTCTCAAAGAGAAGGACTAATAACGTGTCTACCAAAAGCCGATAAACCAAGAGAATTTTTAAAAAAACTGGAGACCAATTTCACTGTTAAATGTTTTGTATAAGATAGGTGCCACCTGTATAGCGAATAGAATTAAATCTGTTTTACATAAACTGATTAATGAAGACCAGACAGGTTTTGTCCCAGGAAGGTACATTGGAGAAAATATAAGAACCTTGTATGACATAATGTTTATCTGGAACAAAATTCTCTTCCTGGTTTACTGGTATCAATTGACTATGAGAAGGCGTTTGATTCGATAAACTGGACATATATGAATAAGATACTTAAAGCTTTTGGATTTGGGGAAGGTATATGCTGTTGGGTTTCGACATTTTATAAAAACATAAGATCCTATGTAATTGTGAATGGGAAAGTATCTAAGAGTTTTGAAATAGAAAGAGGGTGCCGTCAGGGTGATCCCATTTCGCCATATCTATTTGTTTGTGTGCAGAAATTTTAGCATGTAAAATCAGGGAAGACGAGAGAATAAAGGGCATTGAAATACTCGATACGATGTTTAGATCAGCCAATTTGCAGACGATACAGTGTTCACTTTGAAAGGGGATATGGGTTTCGTATGAAAAGCTGTTTAAAACTCTTAAGGAGTTTGAAGAAATTTCAGGACTAAAACTCAAACTCAATTATGAAAAAAAACTGTAAATGTATGGTTAGGAAAACGAAAAAAAAAAAAAAAATGTGAATATCTTTCCGAAAGGAAAATGAAATGGAATCCATCAAAATATAGAATACTAGTATTTGGTTCACAGGAGAGTTATCAAAAATGACAGAAATCAACACAGCAGATAAATTTGCTGAAGTGAAAAAACAATGTTTAACGTTTGGTCAAAGCGTATATGTACACCCCTAGGCAGGATTGCAGTACTGAAGTCCATGATTCTTTCAAAGCTCATATATCTATGGATTCTGTTGCCTAATCCTCCAGAAGATGAAATAAATCAGCTTCAGAAAACATGTTTTGAATTTATGGAATAAAAAAAACTGACAAGATCAAAAGGAAATATGCAGTACATGCTGTTGAAGATGGAGGAATAGGAGTTCCACATTTAAGCAAATATATACAAGCTTTAAAACTGACCTGGTTAAAAAGAATATATATGACAAATTCAAAATGGAAAAGAATATTAAGTGCTATGTTGCCAGGAATAGATTCATTTGACATCTACGGACCTAGAAAATTTCTCAGCAAAAAAATCAATAAATTTTGGAAAGACGTTTTCACTTCGTATGTTGATTTTGCAGATCAAGTATTTTTAAACAATTCCAATGAGGTGTTAGCAGAACCTTTATTCTGTAATGATAAGTTTAGAGTTGGTAATGACGTCATTAATTTCAAAAACTGGATAGCAAAACAGATATTCCTAGTTAAAGATGTTGTCAATGGAGATGGAAGTTTTTTCTCGATTATAACGCTTTTTCTGAAAAATATGATATCACTGTAAATTACCTCGAGTTCATGGGATGTATATCATCGATAAAAAGGTATTTAAGAAGTGCAAATATCAAAGTAACGAACAATAACTGTAATCCAAGAACGAAAGCATTGGAAATAATATCAAGCGTTAAAAAGGGATCGAAACTTTTTTATAGCACTCTCATGGAAAAAAAACACAATATATTTGATATAAGCTCCTTTGCAAAATGGGAAGATAAATTGAAAATTGTCGTAGACTGGGAAAAAAAAAAAAATGAAACAAGTGAAACAAAATTAAAGAAATTAAATTAAAATGGTTCCAAATAGAATTTGTCACAATATTTTGGTTACAAATTGTATCTTAAAGAAGATGGGAATTCTTACTATAGATCTGTGTTCATTTTGTGAATCCGTCACTGATTCGGTTCAAACATTACCTGTGGCAGTGTCAGTTTGTGAAACATTTCTGGGGGGAACTAGAAAAAATATTAAAAGAAAGATGTAAACACTGCAGCAGAATGGAGTTTAATGTGGAGCTGGTTCTATTCGGAAATGATGAACATACAAAAACTGATGAAGTTTTAGAACATATTATCTTATGGGCTAAACATTATATATACAGAGATGCAGAATAAACAAAATAAAACCTACTGTCAATCATTTTTTGAGAGAACTTAATAATATATATAGGGTTGAAAAATATATGCATTATTCAGAAATGAAATACGTGGAATTTGATAGAAAATGGTATCCTTACGAAAAACTAACTGTTATGTCTAGTGGAATGAGTTAGACGAGGAGGGAAAAAAAAAATAGAACGAACAAAAAGTAGTCGGGGGTAAAAAAAAAAATAGCTAATGAAATTTATAAAAAATATGTGTGTACATGTGAAAACAATTCTGACCAACTACTTTACCCTATTTAGCCAAACATACTGGACGTCTTCATTCCTCGAGTGCCTCATGAACGAGAAAGAGTGAAGGTTGTACGTTTGTGATCGTTTTCTTTTCTTTTATTCTTCGTTGATTATTGAAAGGACTATTTGATTTTTTTTCAGTGTTTTATACTTTTTTTTTTCCCTTCTTACCCCTATTCCCCCCTTGATGTAGTGTAACCATTTGTAAGATGCTTTGTATGTTATGTTGATTATCTCTTTTGTTAAAAAAAAAAAAAAAAAAAAAAAAAAGTGGGGATCGGGATGGCGGCGGAAGGAGTAGAGGGTGGTGGGATTGGGGACGGAGGTGTGGAGGGGTGGTGGGATTGGGGACGGAGGTGTGGAGGGTGGTGGGATTGGGGACGGAGGTGTGGAGGGTGGTGGGATTGGGGATGGAGGTGTGGAGGTGGTGGGATTGGGGACGGAGGTGTGGAGGGTGGTGGGATTGGGGACGGAGGTGTGGAGGGTGGTGGGATTGGGGATGGAGGTGTGGAGGGTGGTGGGATTGGGGACGGAGGTGTGGAGGGTGGTGGGATTGGGGACGGAGGTGTGGAGGGTGGTGGGATTGGGGATGGAGGTGTGGAGGGTGGTGGGATTGGGGATGGAGGTGTGGAGGGTGGGAAAGAGATAATGAAAGGATCAGAAAAATGGAAGACATTAAACATAAAAATCCCCTTAGGACACCTCCATCGCAGTCTCCATGAGATGCTGTCTCTAACTGCACCGTTCCCCTAGTCATCGGATCCCATCTCAGGGAATGGAATGCTGAAGCCTTCAAAGGTCCCATCAAGTCTAGCTAGACAATCAGTGGTATCACCATATCTCTGCCCCTTGCTTACTTCAGAGGTCCATCAAGTCTAGCTAGACAATCAGTGGTATCACCACCTCTCTGCCCCTTGCTTACTTCAGAGGT
>JADBJO010020178.1:0-5000 GCA_016801955.1 Conus betulinus | reverse complement strand
GGCATTCTCCCACCTAATCTTTCTTCTCTTTGCTTTTTTATTCGTTCCCTTTGATTTTCTTTCTGATTTTTCCTCCACGCCAGATATAATAAAACTTACCAGTGCCATTTCATCTTTACTCTCTTCATTATGTTGAGAAGCGGCCACAGATGGTTCACGTGTTTATGATAATATTGGTTCGTTTAAAGACTTCGTATTTGTTCGGTTTGGGTGTACAAAATGTTCAATATCTTGCGGGTAGCATGTCTCCTCTTCAGCGTTTTGGAATTTGCTGTGGATGTCCACATTTCATTAAGGTACACTGAGACAAAATGAATAGTGAACGCATGTGTCTGGTTTTTAACACGGAGATGGTCACGCCAGAATGTCTTATTGTTGTCTGTCCCCTGTTCCTACTTTGTCTCCATGGCTCTCCCTGTACACTCACCTTTTCCTGGCTCTTCCCTGTTTCCCCATCTTTTCCTACACACTCTCCTGTTTCCCCATGTTTTTCTACACACTCTCCTGTTTCCTCATCTTTTTCCTACACACTTCTCTGTTTCCCCATCTTTTCCTCCACACTCTCCTGTTTCCCCATCTTTTCCTCCACACTCTCCTGTTTCCTATCTTTTCCTACACACTTCTCTGTTTCCCCATCTTTTCCTCCACACTCTCCTGTTTCCCCATCTTTTCCTCCACACTCTCCTGTTTCCCCATCTTTTTCTACACACTCTCCTGTTTCCCCATGTTTTCCTCCACACTCTCCTGTTTCCCCATCTTTTTCTACACTCTCTCCTGTTTCCCATCTTTTTCTACACACACTCCCTGTTTCCCCATGTTTTCCTCCACACTCTCCTGTTTCCCATCTTTTCCCACACACTCTCCTGTTTCCCCTTCTTTTCCTCCACACACTCTCCTGTTTTCCCCCATCTTTTTCTACACTCTCTCCTGTTTCCCCATCTTTTCCTACACACTCTCCTGTTTCACCATCTTTTCCTACACACTTCTCTGTTTTCCCATCTTTTTCTACACCCTCTCCCTGTTTCCCATCTTTTTCTACACACTTCCCTTTTTCCTATCTTTTTGTACACACTTCTCTTTTTCCCCATCTTTTTCTACACACCCTCTCCTGTTTCCCCATCTTTTTCTACACACTTCCCTGTTTCCCCATCTTTTTCTACACCCTCTCCCGTTTCCCCATCTTTTTCTACACACTTCCCTGTTTCCCTATCTTTTTCTACACACTTCTCTTTTCCCCATCTTTTTCTACACACTTCCCTATTTCCCCTTTTTTTCTACACACTTTTCTGTTTCCCCATCTTTTTCTACACACTTTTCTGTTTCCCCCCATCTTTTTCTACACTCTCTCCTGTTTCCCCATCTTTTTCTACACACTTCCCTGTTTCCCCATTTTTTTCTACACACTTCCCTGTTTCCCCTTTTTTTTTTTCTACACACTTCCCTGTTTCCCCATCTTTTTCTACACCTCTCCTGTTTTTCCCCATTTTTTCTACACACTCTCCTGTTTCCCCATCCTTTCTTTTCTATCTATTCCCCTAGACTTTTCTGTTCCCCATCTGTTCCCCCAGACTTTCCTGTTCCCCATCTGTTCCTCCAGACTTTTCTGTTCCCCATCTGTTCCTCCAGACTTTTCTGTTCCCCATCTGTTCCCCCAGACTTTCTGTTCCCCATCTATTCATCCTGACTTTTCTGTTCCCCATCTGTTCCTCCTGACTTTCTGTTCCCCATCTATTCCTCCTGACTTTTCTGTTCCCCATCTGTTCCTCCAGACTTTTCTGTTCCCCATCTGTTCCCCGAGACTTTTCTGTTCCCCATCTGTTCCCCCAGACTTTTCTGTTCCCATCTGTTCCTCCTGACTTTTTCTGTTCCCCATCTGTTCCTCCTGACTTTTCTGTTCCCCATCTGTTCCCCCAGACTTTTCTGTTCCCCATCTGTTCCCCCAGACATTTCTGTTCCCCATCTGTTCCCCCAGACTTTCCTGTTCCCCATCTTCCCCCAGACTTTTCTGTTCCCCATCCCATCTGTTCCTCCAGACTTTTCTGTTCCCCATCCCATTTCCTCCTGACTTTTCTGTTCCCATTCTGTTCCCCATTTTTTCCTCCCCCCTCGCCTGTTTCCATTCTTTCCCCCCTTTCCCCCCCCCCCCCCCCCCCCCCCCCCCCCCCCCCCCCCCCCCACCCCCCCACCCCACACCCCCCCCCCCCCCCCCCCCTCCCCCCCCCCCCCCCCCCCCCCACCCCACCAATTCTCACATGTTTCCTCCTGATTCACCAATTCTATGTTTCCTCCTGATTCACCAATTCTATATTTTCCTCCTGATTCACCAATTCTATGTCTTCCTCCTGATTCACATGTTTATGATTTCCTTCTGATTCACGAATTCTATGTTTTCCTCCTGATTCACCAATTCTTATTTTCATCCTGATTCACATTTTCTATGTTCTCCTCCTGATTCACATATTCCCTATCTTTTCTCCATGACTCTCGTATTCTCCTATCTTTATCTCACGACTCCCCTGCTCTCTAAAGCTTGTGTTTCGGACTCTCCTATATTCTCCCACCTTTTCCATCTGACTCTGCCGTTTTCCCACATCATTATCCTCCTAACTCTCTTCCCACCCCCCACCCCTTCACCCCACTATCCTTCTTGCTTTCTATTCGAAAGCTATCCTACTGAATATGTTGTTTCTCCCTCCATGTTCTATTCTCTCCTGATCCCCCATCTCGTCCTTCCTGTCTCCCCACTCAACCCGATCGTTCTCATTCTGCTGTTCCCCCACGTTATTCTCTGGACTTTTCTATTCCCTCCTGCTTGTCCTAACTGTCTGTTCTCCCACCTGATCCTCCAGATCTGTTCCTTAACCTCGTTCTCTTTGTTCTTGCCCATTTTAGAAACCACCACCAGATCCAGCACTTCAGCTTTGTCCTCAGCCCATGTTATGAAGACGTTTGTCCTACCTGTTGGATTAGTGTTGTATATTCCGTCTGGACTGTTTAGAGACAGTCTGGGTCCTTCATGTGTCCCATATAGTTGTGAAGACACTTTTCCTATCAATTGGATCAGTGTTGTATATTCCGTCTGGACTGTTTAGAGACAGTTTGGGTCCTTCATGTGTCCCATATGTTGTGATGACACTTGTCCTACCTGTTGGATTAGTGTAATAATATTCCGTCTGGACTGTTTAGAGACAGTTTGGGCCCTTCATGTGTCCCATATGTTGTAAAGACACTTCTCCTAATGTTGGACTAGTGTGGTATATTCCCATACACTGATTTTCAGCCAGTTACCTCCCTTTCCCACCGACCCCTGTCCAGGACGGAGGAAATCGTGATGGTATTGCTTAAGTGTTCTAAGTTGATGCGTTATTAGTCAGGTTTTCACACACCAAGGTTATCTCTACACTCATACACACATATGATGGTATTGCTTAAGTGTTCTAGATTGATGCATTATTAGTCAGGGTTAACACACCAAGGTTATCTCCACACTCATACACACATATGATGGTATTGCTCAAGTGTTCTAAGTTGATGCATTATTAGTCAGGGTTCACACACCAAGGTTATCTCTACACTCATACACACATATGATGGTACTGCTTAAGTGTTCTAAGTTGATGTATTATTAGTCAGGGTTAACACACCTAGGTTATCTCTACACTCATACACACATATGATGGTATTGTTTAAGTGTTCTAAGTTGATGTATTCTTAGTCAGGGTTCACACACCAAGGTTATCTCTACACTCATACACACATATGCGCACTCATGCACCCGCTAACCATTCACCTCTCTATAAGGATGGGATGTCACGCATTCGCTTCTCTCCTAACCTGACTGACAACACGAAATACGGCTTCTATGCTACTTATTATTATACATGAAAAATCCGATTACACAAAATGGAATAATCAAAACATAAAAGATCAATACTTCCTAATCCAAGGCTACAATAAAATGGCTTATTACCTGGCCAGGTTTACACACACACACACACACACACACACACACACACACACACACACACACACACACACGTACGCACGCACGCGCAAACACACACACACACACACACACACACACACACACACACACACACACACACACGCACGCACGCACGCACGCACGCACGCACGCATGCACGCACGCACGCACGCACGCACGCACACACACCACACACACACACACACACACACACACACACACACACACACACACACACACACTTGCACACCACACCACAGTTTTCAAACAAGTCACTTCAAGTTTTCTTCAGCACTGGGTGGTGGTGACGCCCTTGGTTGACTGGCACTAGGTTCCAGGACTGGGTCTCCGTGGTCGTCTCTGGGAATTCGACGTAGAAATATTCTTCTTTGTCTCTTTCACCTACCTCTGGGGTTCAAACTCAGTCTTTCTTTTGCAGCTTGTCTTTCACACTAAGACCTTGCTGTCATTTCTGTTTCCCAGACTGAGTTGAATGACTGTTTCCCAACTGAGTTGAATGGCATATTGTTTGTTTATTAAAAATGATCGTGGAAGATTTTTAGAGACAAATAGGTCGATTTTCGCGAGTAGAATAATTATTTAAGGGAACCTGCCAAATGATGACTAACTAAGATGAGCGATAAATTATGTAACATATGTATACCAATGTTTTTCATTTAGTAAACACACTGTTTACAGTATAGTGATTTTACTTGGACAAACATTATCTATCATGTACGTAAATAGAGTATCTGTACATGAATATTAATTGTGGTAAATAAAATGATCATTTACCCATGATGGTACAGAATACTAGATCAATTATTTACAAGATAGACACGTAAAGAACATATCTGACCTTTTTAAAGACCTTTTCTGATCTTTTTAAGACCTTATCTGACTTTGTAAAGACCTAATCTGACCTTACCCGACCTGAAGAAAACAAAAATGTTCCGGCTTTGTTTTCCACGCAGCACGGTGGTGATTCCCCAGCTGTTGACATCACAGTATTACG
>JADBJO010020177.1:17500-31801 GCA_016801955.1 Conus betulinus | reverse complement strand
ATAAGAGAGAGGTTGAAAGGACAGCCTGGCTAACTTAAAAAAGACAGTGCACAGAACACAGGAAAGACGGACAAGACAGACAACAGCAGACAGACCAAGACAATCCAAACAGGACAGACAGACACGACTATCCAAACATACAGCCGAGATTAGACATCCCAAACAGACAGACAGACGGACGGTGGGCTATGTGGATGCAGATGTGTGCTGCACACACGCCGCACAGTAAGCCCAGCCTTTCCACTTTCCTTAGTGGGTGGTGCAATGGCCTGCTAAGGACGTGGGGCACACGACCCGCACAACTCGTGAAAATGCACACACTGCAAGATGAAAGACTGTGGCTGTATCACAGAATGGGGGCACACAACCGCGCAACGCGTGAAGGTGTACACACTTCCGAAGAAACACTGCGCGTCCCTATCTGAAAGCAGAGTCAACAACGCTGAGGGACATGCATATGAAAAGAGCTGTGTACGCAATTTTTTTTTTCTCTCTCTCTGATTCTGATTTGAAAAAAAAAAAGAAAACAAATCAAAGCAACTGAATTCCTGTGCGTGTTGGAGTTTGGTACCCTTCGTTTCCCTTCAGCTGGTTTTCGGGAGGAAGGAAGAGGAGGAGGAGGGAGAAGAGGGTTGGGGCGGTTGGGGTGGAGGGATGCAGGTGTGTGTGTGTTGTGGTGTGTGGGGGAGGGGGGGGTGAGTCGAGGGCGGTGGTTGAGGAGAAGAGCGGTAGAAAGGATGGGGGAAAGGGAAGGGTGTCACATACCCGTCTAAGACGATCTCCGGGTTACATACCCCCCCCCCCCCCCCCCCACACACACACACACACAACTTTTACAAAATAATTTTCTGTCTTTTCATCGGGGGAGGGTACCCTTGGTATTACTATAAGAACGCACATTTCACTCTCCGCTGCCTCCTCTCTCTCACGCAACACAGCCACATCGAGGTCCCGTACCATCGCAGCCCAAGCGTTATCAGTGCCAAGGAATCGACAGATACAGAGCTTACATCCTGCCCTGTGAATTGTTTTGCCCCGTGTGGTCGTGTGTCTCCTGACACTTTCTGTCAGCCTGAGCAGCCTGGAAGAAACAGCAGAGAGACAGTGGCATACCCAGTGGACCAGGACTCGCTCACCTCGTCATGGCTGTTGATGACAAAACCCCGCAAGATTAAAGAATATTTTTCATGAGAGAGAGAAAGGGGTGGGGGTGAAGAGAGAGAGAGGGGGGGAGACAGAGAGAGAGAGAGACAGAGCGATAGAGGGAAGAGAGAGAGAAAGAGAGAGAGGGGGGGGGAGAGAGAAAGAGTGAGAGACGAAGGGAGAGAGAGGAGGGAGGGAGAGAGGTGAGGGAGAGGAGAGGGAGGAGAGAGGGGGAGCGAGAGAGAGAGAGAGAGAGACCAGGGAGAGAGAGAGGGATGAGAGAGAGAGGGAGCGGAGAGAGGAGAGAGAGAGCGAGAGAGAGAGACGAGAGAGACAGAGAGAGAAAGAGAGAGAGAGAGAGAGGAGAGAGAGAGAGAGAGAGAGAGAGGGAGAGAGAGAGAGAGAATCACGCAACAGCGGATCATCTTTAAACAGTATCCTGTACTTACTGTCACACAATTTACATTAATCTCGGTTTTTATTTTCAACATTCGATTTGTGTTATGAATTTTGCCAGATGTCTCACCATATTATTATCGTTTGCATGATAATGTGTTTGGAAGCGATTTTGGCCAGGAACATAAGCAAGCGATTCGAGTACAGCAATCTGTTACCGACAATTTTTATTAGCTGTGCAGTAAAACAAAAAATGAGCCTGATCTTTAGGTTTTTTGTTTTTTTTTAACAACATGACGGACATTTAGCATGGCTGTGCTTCGTCTACAAATCATTGCACGTGATACTTGGAATCAAAATCTTAAGACGGTTATTTCTTTACTATTTTGTAAATAAAAGGCAGTTACTCTTCTGGATGGAAATATTGTAAGAAAATAAAAGAATTCATATTTGTCTTTGTTTTGTAACACTGAGAGAGCCAGTTTTCCACACTGCACGAAATGAATCTTGTCTTGAAATACAGCACAAAACCACAATGTCATCCAAAATTTTTAAGACGCCATATCATACCAAAATTCATTTCAGCCCGACATTTTCTGCACATTACATATCCAGCTGTTATACATACCACTTTGATACATACATCTATCAAAGACACAGAGCATTGTCATCATGCGCATTTCTCTCACAGCAGGATACAGTGTGAATGACACATACCCTGCAACGTGTGCGTGCCTGTTAGCATCCTTCTGCAAAAGTCCCTACATTCATTGCGGCATTTCTTTATTGCATCCTTAACAGAGTTTGAGGGGTATATCATGCACGTCTATGAATCCTTCATATCAGCAAAATGAGGACCATCGTCCAGTACTTAACATATTTAGACGGTTTTAAATGGTCAGAAGGTATCTATAATCTGAATTTAGGATACTACAGTAGGAAATATTCATTGTCACCGGTCCTTGTTGTTATTGTTATTCGTTGTTGTTGTCATTATTGCAGCAGACAGAAACACTGAACCACCCCCACATGCCGTAGCGCAGTAGTTAGCGTCGCAGATTGCGGGGCTGAAAGGTCGTGGGTTCGATTCCCAGGGGAGGCGATGAAACTTTCAAACCTTGACATGCGTTGTAATAAAAGGAAGCTCATGACTCAGCCCTGTCCAGCGGTCTCTGACCACAACAGACCTTCATCGCACCATCTTCATGACCCTCATCGTCACTTTCCACATGTCATCTCCAGGCCAAAGGTCACTCAGTATGGAAAAGGTCACGGGGACTGTCGTCGGTGGATAGACGTGGCGCCCTCCAGAGGGGAGCGCACATCCACACGGTGTTCCCGGGCATACTGGATCACAACAGGCACCACTGACCATCATGGCTGTGAGTAAGCAGCGGTGCGGGTTCTCCTCCGGTGGGTCGCCTGATGACGACTTAGTGATTTCTCCTTCTAGACTGCTGGTGCAGGAGCTGCGGGGATGCTGGTGGGACGACACGGAAGATGAAGTATAAACTCAAACAGGCAACCAACCAACCAATCAACCCACCAGCCAACCACAAACTAAAGACTGAAAGGAATAAAGAAACAAACAAAGAAGTATCCAATTGCCTGTCGTCATCAGCCTGGGTGACTTACGTAAAGAATATTTCAGTTTTGACGTGAACAAAGAAACAAACAAAGAAGTACCCAATTGCCTGTCGTCATCAGCCTGGGTGACTTACGTAAAGAATATTTCAGTTTTGACGTGTTATACCCCCTGCCACAGTACTGAATTGCTTTCCGTTTTTCTTTTTTCTTTCAAATGTCATCTATTTCTGTATTTTTAGAAAAATGTTATTGCACACACACACACACACACACACACACACACACACACACACACACACACACAGAGGCAACATTCGTTGTCAACATAGTATTCTGTCTTATTCTCACCGGCACAGCCTCCATTTCTAAGAGCGAGCGACCACTCATTATTATCTTTTAAGAGAGCTACTATTTCACTGTACTGTACTTCGTGTGGTCCCATGACATTCTTCAGTTCCTCACTTGGCGTTCCACTGTACTCTTTTTTTTTATTTCTGTCCGTCTGTCTTCTGTCTCGTTTTGTTTCTCTCTCTCTCTCTCTCTCTCTTCTCTCTCTCTCCTCTCTCTCTCTCTCTCTCAAATCTGGTTTCTTCTCTCTTTCTTCTTCTTCTCCTCCTTCCTTCCCCCCCTCCCTTCTCTCTCTCTCCCTCTTCCCATTTTCTTCTTCTTTCTTTCCTTCCTTTTTTCCTGTCGTTTTTTTTTTTTTCTTCTTCATTTGTTTCATTCTTTCTCTTTTCTTCTTCCTTTCCTCACTTTTGTTCTTCTCTCCGTCTTTTTTTGTCGTTGTTGAAAAATTCTGCTTTTCATTTCAAATCTCTCTCTCACTCTCGCTCTCTCTCTCTCTGCATCCCCCCCCCCCCCCCCCCTCCCTCTCTCTCTCTCTCCTCAAACTTAACGTCATCCTTCTCATTAGCTTCTGCTCCTCCTCCACCTCCACCTCCTCCTCCCTCTACTCCTCCTCCTCCTTCTTCCTCTTCTCTCGTTCCATTTGTGTGTGTGTGTGTGTGTGTGTGTGTGTGTGTGTGTGTGTGTGTGTGTTGTGTGTGTGTGTGTGTGTCCGTCCGTGGTCAAAATGTGTTCCACTCGCTCCAGACAAAACTACTGGGCCGATCTTTCTGAAACTGACCCAGAGAAACGTGGACAAACGAGTCACAAGACAAACCACAACGCGTTTCAACCTCTTAGGTCTTCTTCAGGTGCAACAAACATGAAACAAATAACGAAAATGCACTTAGCTTTGCATTGAACGCCTTCTTCTTGCGCTGAACACAGAAGCGATCAAAGCTAAGTGCATTTTCGTTATTTGTTTCATGTTTGTTGCACTCTTGTGACTCGTTTGTCCACGTTTCTCTGGGCGGTTCGCTGACATTTATTTAAGATTTGTTTAGATTTCCGCCTGCAGTCGTTCCACTTTGCAACTTTAACCTTTATAGCCGTTACTAACGGCTATAACGGCCCCATAGCGTTTTTTCTTCTGTATGGAATATCCTAGAAAGTACTTGGCCGATCTTTCTGAAAAGTTGAAGGTATGCTCATTATGGGTCAAGGATCATGCCCCGATGTGTTTATTTTACCGTTAAAGCCATTTACTAACTACGTTATAGCAGTTACTAATGGCTATAACGATTTTTCTTTTTTATGGAATTTCTCGGAGAGTACATGGCCGATCTTTCTGAAAATTTGCAGGTATGTTCATTATGGGTCACAGATGATGGCCCATATACTAACGGCTATAAAGGGCCAAAACGTTTTTTTCCTCTTTATGGAATATCTCACGCGTATTCAAGATAAACTGGGAGTACGTTTATATGCTTTGCATCTTGTTTGTTTTAGATTTTTCTCTTTGTGTGTGTGTGTGTGTGTGTGTGTGTGTGTGTGTGTGTGTGTGTGTGTGTGTGTGTGTGTGTGTGTCTTCCTATCTTTGCTATGTTTTTTCTTTTTTTTTTCTCTCTCTCTCTCCTCTGTTATGCCAACAACGAGTATCATGTGCCACTCCTGCCCCCAGCTGGGGAAAGCCGAGGAGGAGACTGAACAGCATGTCGGGTACAGGCAGCCAGGGCTTTGGACGGGCTGGAGGATCCTCTTCCAGGCGAGGGTAAGGGAGGTAAGCTTACCCCCCTTCACCCCAGTCCTGCAGGACGTTCGTTCGGGTTCAGCGTGTAATCCAGCATTCGGCCTGTCTTCCCATTTTTTCCCCTAATATTTCTTTTATCTTTTTCTTTTTTTTCGTTCTCCTGTCTTAGCTTCTTTATATACTTTCTTCCTTCTTTTCTTTTTCTTCGGCCCCGTCTTACCTTCTTTTCATTTTCTTGCTTTTCTTTTTTTTTATTTTTTTTTGTTTTGTTTTGTTTTCTTTCTTTCTTCTTTTCTTTTTTTGATTACCCCCCAACCGAGGAGATAATGTATATTATACACACTTCGGTTGGTTGGTTGGCTTGTCTGTCATTACATGACGCAGCAGTCAGTCAGTGAATCAGTGCGGAGGAGTGTGGTGGGGAGGGGGTGGTTGAGGAGAGGGAATGTGAGGCCCATGAATAGAGAGATGAAGTGTTGATGTAATTCGGATGAAAGGGTGGATCCCGGACGTTTTCGTAGAGAGGTTTTCATTTCGTCCTTGGTGGATCCCAGACGTTATTTCGTATAGACGTTTTCGTTTCGTCCTAGGTGGAGGTCTGCGTTTTCCCCTAGTGCCTTTTGCGTTCTGTATATCTTAACATGCACATGCGTATGTACACACAGACCACACCGCACACATACATATGTACACAAGCGCGGGGGAGCGCGCACTCATTCGCCCACAATTTACACACACATATCCCCAACACACACACACACACACACACACACACATACACACACACACACACCCCCCCCGCGTGCGCGACTTAGTCACGCACACACATACAAACACACGTACATACATACACACGCGGCCGCACGAGCGCGCGCGCGCACACACACACACACATGAGTGCTCGTACGCGCCTATTCTCCTCCCCCCAATAAACACCCACACAAAGACAAACACAGCCATGTATGTATGCATGCATATAGCATATCTGTACGCACGTACGTATGTATGTATGTGTGCATGTGTGTGTGTGTGTGTGTGTGTGTGTGTGTGTGTGTGTGTGTGTGTGTGTGTGTGTGTGTGTGCCACACACACACACACACACACACACACACACACACACACACACATATATATATATATATATATTCAATTATAAACAAAGCTTGCTCTTATGTCTTAGATTGAAGAAATAGCGAGAGATAAGCCTTCATATCTGCATGGTAGTTAATTCTGCCTGACTAGCAGTATGTGCTTGACAGGGTGAATGGGGAATAATAAATGCTTCTCAAAATGAGCCTTCAGCAAGCTTATTGTCTCCAGGGGGGAGACAATCTCCAATGGGGAGGAAACTCACTAACATATAACTCCTGGGTCAGATACGGTATTTCGAAACCTGATTGTTTTCTCCTCAGTGACCGCGGAAAGTGGTAACTTGACTCCTCTGCCTTTTCGGTTTTAAGAAGAAAGCCATCCCAGAAAAAGGCTGGTGTGCAATACCGTAGTATGTTGTTTGTCTGGTGCTCGGTTACTTATCCTTGGAATTTATTAGTCTATTATACACACACACACACACACACACACACACACACACACACACACCACACACACACACACACACACACATATATATATATATATATATTGAATTATTTACAAAGCTTGCTCTCATGTCTTAGATTGTAGAAACAGGGAGGTGATAAGCCTTCATATCTGCAGTGGTAGATAATTCTGACTGACAGTATGTGCTTGAGTAGGTGAGTGGGGGGAATAATAAATGCTTCTCAAAATAAACCTTCAGCAAGCTTATAGTCTCCAAAGGGGGAGACATTCTCCAATGAGGAGGAAGCTCACTAACATATAACTCCTGGTCAGATACCGGTATTTCGAAACCTGATTGTTTCTCCTCAGTGACCGCGGAAAGTGGTAATTTGACTCCTCTGCCGTTTCGGTTTTAAGAAGAATGCTATCCCAGAAAAAAGACTGGTGTGCAATACCGTAGTATGTTTGTTTCGAAATACCGGTATCTGACCAGGAGTTATATGTTAGTGAGTTTCCTCCCCATTGGAGAATGTCTCCCCCTTTGGAGACTATAAGCTTGCTGAAGGTTCATTTTGAGAAACATTTATTATTCCCACTCGCCCACTCTAGCACATACTGTCAGTTAGGCAGAATTATCTACCACTGCAGATATGAAGGCTTATCACCCCCCTATTTCTACAATCTAAGACATAAGAGCAAGCTTTGTTAATAATTCAATATTTCTTGCAGTCATTGCAACACCAAGCTGCTCTGTAAGTTGCTGGAATGGTGCTCGGTACTTATCCTTGGAATTTATTAGTTTGTTTTGTGTTTATATATATATATATGTATATATATATATATATATATATATATATATATATATATATATATATATATATATATATATTGAATTATAAACAAAGCTTGCTCTTATGTCTCAGATTATAAAAATAGGGGGTGATAAGCCTTCATATATATATATATATTTATGTATGCACGCATACATGCATGCATGTCTGTATGTACGTACGCATGTATGTATGTCTGTATGTACGTACGCATGTATGTCTGTATGCACGCCTCTATCCTTCCTTTCTCTCTCTGTGTTTTCTTTCTTCTTTCTTTCTTCCTTCATCTGTCTTTCCATTCTTATTTGACGCTTGCCAGGCTTATGTCGTCCAGTCAGTCTGTCTGCCGTATCGTCTGCCTGTCTGTATTCGTTTGTTTTCTTCTTCTTTTTTTCTTTCTTTTCTTTTTTTCCTTTCGTTTTTTTTTCACTCGCCGAAAAAAAACATTTCTTTTCACGCCTGGCCCATTTGAAAGCTGAGCAAATGGTAAGGGTCAGGAACATCCTGGTTGTAGATATAAGATCAGGTTACAATTATATGGGAGGAGAGACGGGGGGTGGCGGGTGGAGAGGGGATGGAAGGGGAGTCGAGTGAGAGATGGGGGTGGCCAGAGCGTTGAGAGGGGAGGAAGGGGGGGGATATTAGACTTCACAGGTGTTCCAGCTGTTAGATTATATTAAGTTTAACGTCGGCAATCTCCTCAGGTAAGATTAGGCAGACATGGACCACCGTCTCAGAGAACAGAGGTGGGGGAGGGGGTGGCGGTAGGGGTTGAGGGGGAGGGGAGAGATGGTGAGGGAGTGGAGGGGGCTGGGGTAGAACTTACCTAACACTATGCTCCCACTACCAACACATCAACTCATTCAGATGGGCAACCAGATGACAGGTTTGGGTGGGTAGAACTTACCTAACACTATGCTTCCGCTACCATCCCATCTACGTATTCAGATGGGGCAGCCAGATAATAATAATAATAATAATAATAATAATGAATAATGTTAATTTATATAGCGCCTATTCTCTAAAAAAATAGGGCTCTAAGCGCTTTACATTACCAACAACATAACACACACCACACACACACACACACACACCCACACACACACACACACACACACACACACACACACACACACGTGCGCGCGCGCGCGCGCGTACACGTGCTCACGCATGACCACATACCCCACGCTCTCAGACACCCGCACGCACGCACGCACTGACATCAACACGGCCTGCACGCACAAGCAACATGAACCCAGGCACCCACGCGTGCACGCAAAAACCCACTCAGACACTCGGAAGGTGGATTGGGAAGTTGGGGGGAGGGAGGGAGGTGGGGTGTGGTACGACTGATGAAAGAAATTTGACAGGTTTGTGTGTGTGTGTTTTTTTTATGCTGAGGGCCAGCAGGGTTCCGAACCGCGAACCCACAGGCTCAGCCGCTGAGCAAAGGCCCCATCCACCCGGCGATCAAGGGGATGTCCATTCCTTCCTCTGCAACCTGCGCGGCAGGCAGATGTTGGCGCTTTCTCGGTGACCCGACGGCCAAGTCGTAAAGCGCAAAGTTCGCGGTCGGGTTAAAGATCAGATGACTTTTGACCTCTCTCTGGGCCACTGTGAACCATCACAGATCGCATGACGTCTAGAAAACCCTTGTCTGGATCACCGAGGCCTATTCTAGGTCACCTGACCTTTGACCTGTGTCTGCATCACCATGACCTATTCGAGGTCACCTGACCTTTGACATATGTCTGGATCATCATGGACCATTGTGGGTCACCTGACCATTATGTCCGGATCACCCAAGCCCTGTTCTAGGTCACCTGACCTTTGACCTATGTCTGGATCACCAAGCCTATTCTAGATCACCTGACCTTTAACCTGTGTCTGGATCACCGAGGCCTGTTCTAGTTCACCTGACCTTTGACCTACGTCTGGATCACCAAGGCCTATTCTAGGTCACCTGACCTTTGACCTATGTCTGGATCAACATGACCTATTCGAGGTCACCTGACCTTTAACGGTGACCTTGATCACCACGACCTATTTCATGCAAGTCAAAACTTCACTGATCGTCTGCAGGGTCACTTTAGCTGTGCACTCGACCTATTGGACCATGTCTCGTTTCCTAAACCCCTTCTAGGTCACACAGCCATTAACACATTATGTGACCCATTGTCGATCACCTGATCTTTTACCCCCGACCCCCCGGGTCACCATGAGTGGTTGTGAGCCACTCGAGCTGCACCCATGATCTGGGTGGTACTGCCGTCTTGTCGGTCAAGTGAGGTTTAAACTTTATGCCACACAAGATCTTTATTGCAGACACAAGTCAAACTTTTATTTCCTGATGTAATTGCTGCTTCAGTTATCTGAGCCTCCATAACTGATGCCCACTTTTTTTCTTATTTAGCCATATTTGGCGAAATATGTCTATCTTTATGTATTCTTAAGTTTTATGTTGAATGATAGTATATCCACACCTCCGCTTGGTATATCTCACTCTACAAGGTCCAGTCTTCATACAGTTTACCTTGATGATGTTTGTTACAATATTTGCATACGATGTTATGTAACATGTCTGTTATCAGTGTTGAAAGCCGTCACTGCCAGTGATCACAATTGGGAAGAAAACGTCGATATTGTAACATTGGAACTATTGCTGAACACGTTTATCGTAAATGAAAGGCTATAGCTGGTGATACCTTCAAGCAGGCAGTGGCTGCAAAAGTCTCATTCATACGTATCGTTCTTGTTTGGTCACGTAGTGCTTGTAATTGCTAAGTAATATGCCAGTGACAAATCTACCACGGACACTTCCCTTCCCATTCCCCCCCCCCCCCCCCCCTCCCAACCTAACACACACACACACACACACACACACACACACACACACACACACACACACACACGCACACACACACAAGCACATACACACACAAGCAGACATATCACACAAAGTGGATTCGACTTACAATACAAAAGGGGGAGGGGGGGGGGGGGAGGGGGGGAAAAGGGCGGGAGAGTGGGAGGGGGAAAGGGACGAGGGGTTGGAAGGGGAGGGGGATTACAATGTTCAAGGCACAAAATCAATCCAAAAAATACTGAAGAGAGAGACGAATCTCCAAACATTTAAAGATATACCAAGCTAGTTGCCTTATCTTAACTTCGCTCTGAGTTGACATTAACTGAGAAAAAACTGTCTCCATTCATTACAGGGCGCTATGTTCCTCATATGTACATGTCTAATACTATCGTATTGTTTACAACGAAACAAAAAATGTGTTTCGTTCTCGATTTCACCAGGACAGAAAGGGCAGAAGTTATCAACAGTCACATCAGGTCTTACATATCTATTACTATGTACTTTCAAAGAAGTAATGCCCAGTCGGAATCTAATTAAAGCGTCTCTGAAACATTCTGTTTAATACAACCCAAATATACTTCAGGGGACAGGTCAGATTTGAAGTCTCTGTAGAGTGCGTAACGATCACTGGTGGTCAGATTGTGTTCCCAATCTTGACAATTCATATCAAGGAGTCTCTGTTTAAAGACACTACAAAATTGATTCACATCACCCACTCCCTGAGCAAGCCATACAAATCCGAAACCAGTTCTGTTCAGTAAAAAACAATCAATTCTGATACCCAGTTCCGTTTGCCGTTTTCGTCTAAATTCATAAGCATCCTGTAGGCCTGCTTTGGTAAGCGCTTGTCGTTCATATTTAACAATCTGAACCAGAATTTCAAAAGCTTTCATAAAACCATTAATAATGAGGGGGTGTCTGCCGAGCTCACCGTAAACCATTAGGTTAGGTGTACGGAGGGCCACGTTAAGGAATCTTTTACAAGCAAACAAATGAATTTTTTTCGGTTGGGTCATCCTTTATCAAGATACTCCAAATCTCAGCAGTGTAAGACAAAACCGGTTGAATCATGGTATCAAAAATTTTAAAGAAAGTATTTCTTGTCATTTGATTGAGAGAGCTGTGAGCTTTCAAAACCTCAAAAAGGGACTTTTTACCTTTGACTGCGAGTTGCTTTACACTGCTACACATATTCATAGAAGTGGTAAAGGTAAAGCCTAAATACACACTATTTACAACTTCAACGTAAGTACCGTTGATAAACCATTTCTCATGTCTTCCCAGATACCCTCCCTTCCTGAAAACCATGATCTTGCTTTTGTCAATATTTACAGTTAATCCGAGATTGGTGCACATGTTACTTACACATCAAGCTGGCGCTGTAAGCCACTAGGCGAGCATGACAGTAATGCTAAGTCATCGGCAAACAGTAAAATGAAAAAGTTCAACAAAATCTGGTAGTAGCTGGATGCCATGTTTGCCAAATTCAGTAACATATTCAGCAAGCTCATTTATGATTATAGCAAAAAGAGTTGGACTAAGGACACAACCTTGGCGCAAGCCTTGGGGGCATTCAAAAGCTTCGGTGAGCTCATTATCAACTCTAACACGTGCAACCACTTTGCAATAAATTGCCTTGATTGCATTCAAAAATTTGGATGATACACCTGCCTTGTATAGTGACCCTAGCAGAATGTCACGCTTGATTGTATCAAACGCTTTTCGTAGATCGATAAAAGCGACATAAAGCTTACCACCTTGTCTAGACAAGTACTTCTGCGTTACAGCATACAACGTAAATACGTGATCCGAGGTCGAATAACCCCGTCTAAAACCTGCCTGTGTTTATCCGATTTTTTTCCATTCGTTTCCAGCCAGCTGTAGTCTTTTATTGAGAATAGAAGTGTAGCATTTGCCAAGTAAGCTCAGAAGCGATATCCCTCTGTAAACTGTCAGTGACACGAGGATTACCTTTTTTATAAATGGGGACAATTACAGCACTTGACCACATTTCAGGATACTGTCCTTCATCAAAAATAGCGTTGAAATATTCGGTCAAAAAGTGAACAACGTGGTTTCCTGCCGCTTTTAACATTTCAGCTAAAAACTTCATCTTCGCCACTTGACTTACCGTTTTACCGAGAGAGAGAGAGAGAGAGAGAGAGAGAGAGAGAGAGAGAGAGAGAGAGAGAGAGAGAGAGAGAGAGAGAGAGATTTCACACACATACGCACAGACACAGACAATCAGACAGACAGCACAGACAGACAGAAAGACATACGCATGCACGCACGCACACACAGACACACACAAACACACACACACGCACACACACACACACACACACACACACACACACACACACACACACACACACACACACACACGCACACACGCACACACACACACACACACACACACACGCATGATACTTAACTTTTGCATTAATGTAATTTACCATACAACCGACAGCGAGAGGGGCACATCAGGGTAGCTCAGTTACGTAATCCTTATTAGAGGGCCAACAAACTAACCTAAACCAACTACCTGGCTAACGAACTGCCTAGATAACAACTCTGGCTAACTGGTGTGCTTAAAATTTTTTATTGGCTTTAACAGAGATACAGGAACACAAAACCAAAAACAAACAACAGCAACAACCAGAAATTAACATAAAACCAGCCAAAACATGCAAAACAAACAAACAAACTAAATACAAAACTAAGAAACAACAACAGCAACAACCAGAAATTAGACATAAAGCCAGCCAAAACATACAAAACAAACTAAATACAAAACTAAGAAACAACAACAGCAACAACCAGAAATTAGACATAAAGCCAGCCAAATCATACAAAACAAACAAACTAAAACATAGTAAAAACAAAACAAAACACACAAAAAAAAAAAAAAAAAAAAAAAAAAAACTCAGTGTGTCAAGCTGATAGGCTGACAAAGGTATAAACGCACTGAAGTATGGCAAGTCGCTCCGTCTTCCCAGCCAAGGAACCTCCTATGCACCCAGGCAGAAAAACCAAACCAAGACAAACAAACAACAGCAACAATAAGTCTGCTGATTGTGCAGATGTCTGGAGTGAAGAACGTATGAAGTTCTAGGTGTGCGTAAAGTGTTTGGTCTTCAAAGCGGGGATACACCTGCGCCTCAACCCCACAGCGCCTCTCTCCGGTCTACCACACGTTTCTCCTTCAGCCCCCCCCCCCCTTCTCCCGCCCTCCCTCCCTCCCCCCGTCGTCCTACATAACCGACCGACTTCCTTCCGTGCCCTCTTCCAATATTTGTCTTCGTGATATCCAAACCATTGTCTGCCTCTTTTCTACGGGGGGGAGAAAAGAGAGAGAGAGAGAGAGAGAGAGAGAGAGAGAGAGAGAGAGAGTGTGAGTGTGTATGTGTGTGTGTGAAATCTGTGTGTGTGTGTGTGTGTGTGTGTGTGTGTGTGCGTGCGCGCGCGCGCGCGCGCGCGTGTGTGTGTGTGTGTGTGTGAATGAGTGTTTACACAGATGACAAAGACATGTACAGGGAGAAGTATAATTAATGAAATGGATGGTACATTTGCTGTTGAAGACTTTCAGAAAACTGATACGCTAGTTCACTGGCTGTCGTAGATCTAAGGAAAGAGTCACGTCTTTCTCAACAGTCAAAAGTAACTGATGATTTCACATAGTTACTTCATGAAGGCAGTCTATTTCCATTTCAAAAAGACATCTAATTCCGTTGTAAATGAAACACTTTTGTTCCGACCGGCAGCTTAAGCTATCTGTGGCAATACTTTGAACTGGATTAATTTTAGAAAAAGGAAAAAAAGAATTCAGAATGTTGAAGTTGTAATAGCTTATTCTGATACGGCTT
>JADBJO010020177.1:0-12500 GCA_016801955.1 Conus betulinus | reverse complement strand
CCAGGCTATTCACAGATTGTCACAGCAGCGGCTGGGTGTGATAGCGTGCTTGACGTTGGATGGGGACGATTAACGTCCCTGTCAGAATGAGGGCTTTTTCAGGTGTCCCAAGATGAAGTACGTTGCAGGGTGTCGTAAAGTACCCGACGCTTCGTCACCATGTTGTTATATGCCTGGGTGTGGAGTTACCTCCCTTCCCCAGCCCTCGCTGTCACCTCTCCTCCGCCTGGATTTTACCACCCGTCGTCCACTCTCTGTCTGTCTGTCTGTCTGTCTGTCTGTCTGTCTGTCTGTCTGAAAGTCTGTCTCTCTCTCTCTGCACACAGCACATCCTCGTCTCTGTCTAGCTTGTCTGTCTCTCTGTCCGTCTGTCTGTCTGTCTACATCTTCATCTCTGTCTCTCTGCCTTTCTCTCAATTCTGTATTTTATCTCTCTATGTTTGTCTCTGCCTGTCTGCATGTTTTCTCTGCGTCTGTCTGTCTGTCTCACTCTGTCTGCCCGATTGCCTGCCTGCCTGCCTGCCTGTCTGTCTGTCCTGTCTGGTTTAGGTGATGTGTTGTCGATGCTTTTAATGTGACAGCATGATGCAAAAGCTCCCAACTTAATCATTCATTGCTTCGATAAAATTTGATTCATTGTCCGTCTTCGTTCTACCATCATTCATCGCATCCCCCCCCCCCCCCCATCCTCTTCCCGATGTTACTCTGTTACTGCATGCATGTGTACATGTGTGTGTTTGTGCGGGCATGCCTGCTTGCCTGCCTGTCTCTCTCTCTCTCTGTATGTATGTATGTATGTGTGTGAATGAGAGAGCATATGCGTGCAAATCATGCGTGAGTGGATAAAAATTGTGCATACGCGCGCGCGCGCGCGCGCGCGCGCGCGCGCGCGCGCGCGCGCGCGTGTGTGTGTGTGTGTGTGTATGTGTGTGCGTGTGTCTGAGTGCGTGCGTGCGCGCGCGCGCGCGCGCGCGCGCGTGTGTGTATGTGTGTGTGTGTGTGTGTGTGTGTGTGTGTAGTGTATGTGTGTGTGTTTGTGTGTGTGTGGTGTGTGTGTGTTTGTGTGTGTTGTGCGCGTGTTTTTTTTTTTTCTTTTGTGTGTGTGTGTGTGTGTGTGTGTGTGTGTGTAAGTGTGTGTGTGTAAGTGTGTGTGCATTTGCGTGCGTTTATGTGTGTATGAGTGTATGAAGTCAAAATCACTTTCTTATTTCAAAACCGAGAAATTAAGACCAGGTGCAACAGTTGAAATACACGCAACAGGGGACAGTACATGAAATAGTGTGTGTGTGTGTGTGTGTGTTTGCTTCATTTGTATACTTAGCTTTCGAGGCATCTAGTTTTAATTTATGAAATATTGTTTGAAATTTCTGCATTGGTATTTATTTTTCACTTGTAAATGAGGAATGCTGTTTACATGTTCATGATTAATTAAATGATCATTTTTATCAGCCACACTAAACAACGCATTTTTGTAGTGTCTTCTGAATCGGCACCAGACGGTTTGCTTTAATAATTGATTGACTTCAGGTCAAGAAAAGGATATATTTCAATACCGTGGCGCACTTTTCATTTCTGGCTCCTCTCTTTGCGCATCTATCAGCTAGCTCATTACCTCAAATACCACAAAACGATGGAATCCAACAGAAGTGACATCAGTTCCCTTATATATCAAAACATGAATAAGATGGCATTTTTCATTTACAAGAAAGTTGTTCGAAACTGTTTTTTGGAAGTTTTATGGTTTGCAGAACAGACAGTGAATCCACACAAATAACTACTTTAAATATTGATCGTGTGTCTTTGCGTGATATCTTTTCAGATTTAAAGTTTGCCTTCAATGTTGTTTTTCTTTAATTTGTAGTCCAGTTAAGCATTTACTTTAAGATTATTTGCAGGCACGTTGTAGGGATGTTTAGAGAGACATTTAGATAACCACATTATACATACACTTACATAATCAGAGACATTTATGCACCCCCCCCCCCCCCTCTCTCTCTCTCTCTCTTCGTCTAATATTACATATACGTGTAGACGTAAAACTGAACTACCACCACCACTACTACTACTACTACTACTACTACTACTACTACTACTACTACATAAACTACACACAGACACGTACATGCACGCACGTACACACACACCACACACACACACACACACACACACACACACACACACACACACACACACACACTAGCGCATGCGCGCGCGCGACACTTAGGGTGTATGTATGTTAATCTAGTGTTATTTTCATGAGCGCCTATACAAAAGCAACAAACACGACGGCTGACTCGCACTAGTGTCGAGGCTCAGGTGAGTGGTGTGGTGTGTGTGTGTGTGTGTGTGTGTGTGTGTGTGTGTGTGTGTGTGTGGTGTGTGTGTGTGTTCGTGCCTGTGTGCGTGTTCGTAGTCCTCAATCCTCACCGACCCGTCTATCCTGGAGTGTCTGGTTCCCACTTTACTGTTTTTTTATCTCTCTTCCCAGGAGAGCATAAGCTGAAAACCACTGGCATTTAATCCTAATATAGTATTCAGTCCCAACGGCAGAGACAGAAAGGGGAGTGGTAGGGTCTAGAGAGGAGGGGAGATAGAGGAAGTAAAGAGAGGGAGAGAGAAAGAAAGGGAAAGAGAGAGGGGAGAGAGTTGACAAGGAAAGAAGAGGGAGAGAGAGACGAGAGAGCGAGAGAGTAGGGGGAAAAAGAGAAGAGAGAGAGAAGAGAGAGAGGGAGAGAACCAATGAGAATGGATAGGTAGAGAGAAAGGGGGAGAGAGAGAGAGGGAGGGAAGGGAGACAAAAGATAGAGAGAGATAGAGGAGAGAGAGAGATAAGACAGACAGACCGACAGAGTGAGTGAAAGACAGGGACGAGACAGAAATACAAAGCAACAGACAGTGTGACATGAGAGATATGGCAGAAACAAATCGAGAAGTCTCAAACCAGACACACCACACGCACACACACACACATCCACAGGCATCGACAAACACAGGGGACACCACGAACACACACACACAGGGACCACCACACAAGAGAAGGAGAGAGAGAGAGGATGAGAGAGAGAGATGAGGAAGAGAAGAGAAGAGAGAGAAGACGGGGCTAACATCGCGTTTAGAGAGACCTGCCGAGAGAGATTGGACAACCAGCGTGTAAGCCTTAATTACGCTTAACGCGTATATGAAACACGTGGCTGGAAGTATAACAAGGCCCTGTGGGGGAGCTTGCTGTAACACAGAGGAGGGATTTTTTGACAATGGAAATGTTTGTTGTAACAAGAGGTAGATGTGCGTAAAAAGTGGAGAATACTTGTCAGGACAGTGGGTACATATAATGCAAAGTGTGAATGTAGGGGGCCATGAAAGAGTATAAAAAGCATGTTAGTTACCAAAAAAGTGTAAATAATGATATTTCAGAATGAACGTAACAGGTTGTTGTTCACAAACTAAAAGGATTTTGGAGACCCCCGCACAACAAAGTAAAAACAACAAACCCCCACCTCGTTACAATGTCTCAATGGATGTATGGTTTCAAACCTAACACTAAAGATTGGCAAGTAATTTGTATTACGATTTAGTCAGACGTGGTAGAACACGTTCTTGGGTTGCCCTATTGCAAGACCATTTTGAACATTTAATAAAGATGTTTTCGCTCTATTTTTTTTTAATTCATTGTTTAATCAAGATATTTCTCCCCACTCTTGACGTGAAACTTTTTTTTTTTGTTTACTCTTCCCTCCTATAAAAATGATGGACGTCAACAATGCAAAGTAACTACCGAGGTATCTTGACATCTTATATCAGTAGCAAAGTATTTTGTACGATTTTTTGATCAAAGACTCAGAGATACGCAGAACATAAAGGTTTGATTGTGGAACAGCAACATGCGGGTAAAAATACATCTGACATTCGACCGCTTGGTTAGTCTATAATTTAGGTTTACCCAATTCTCGCTATAATTTAGAAACATTTTTTTGGTTTTCTACCTGCAAAGATACGTTGTTAAATAGGGTTCGGTTTATTTTGAAAAACTATAACGAACAAACAACCAAACAAAACAAACACACAAACAACAAACAACAAACACCCGTCTGGATTTCACAAGTTCTCATTACCTGTTGGCCTATTGGTGTTGACAAAAAATGAATTCTTTATCGTCGGATCGGCTCCACCGGTCATGACAATGCGGACGTAATGGATATAGCTTGCCAGTCCCATTTCAAATTTTACCGTATTATCTATATCATAAGCAAGCGATTGAAAGAATAAATTAGGTAGCATGGTTCTAGATTTACGACCCCCGCGGTATTTAATGGAAATTTTCCTCTTATAATGCATGCTGAGTGATATGTGGGCTTTTTCCTTCGGAAACCTGTTGCTTGGTATACAGGGCATTAGAATACATGTTAAGCCATTGCTGATAATAACCAAGAATGAAATCTCAATTACAATAAACAAGAAAAAGCAATTTTAGGAAAAGGAAAATACTTGGCAGGCGAGGGAGAGATATGTAATACAACGACGACATTCATGAGGCATATTGCAACACCGTATTATTAGCCTTAGAATAAACTCTTATTGCCTTGATTTTTAGTGGCCATGCATGTAAGAGATCTTTACAGAGCCGGCCAAGAACATGTTATATCCACTTTATAAAGACTTGTGATTGCATACACATTGCAAATGAGCCACTTGACTTGGAGTAGTATTTTGCTAGCATTGTTGTGTGCAGCCTGAGAAGAAGCACAGAGCCATTGTGCAGTATAGTTCAGAAAATTAATGAGACTCAAATAATGAAGCTGTCGCAAATTGCTGTGTCCATTTTAAATTTGAAGCCAAACAAAAAAAAATAGTGGGGTATGGAATATAATAAGTTTACCAATGACAACTCCAACACTGAGATAGTATGGGGGAAACAGATATGCATCATGAAACTCTGGAATTTAGAGATGTATCCGCTACATGTTCCATTTACTACGAATGACTACTGATGGAGGACTTGGACGGCTATACCAACGGGGGCATTTGAATTAGACTACATAAGAGGGGACTAATCCCGAGTGTAAGAATTATGAACTGCACGGAGGTGAAGACTAAGGTGTACCAGATGCCCATAACACCCCTTTTAAATATGTCTAACCCCCCGGTCGTGGTGGTCTATAAGGAGTTATAAGTCAAGGGAAGTAGAAGTTCTTGCGTTAGTGACACAATAACAGAGTTTGTGACAGAGATAAAACACAGGATAACATGATCATGCGATGGAGAAGGACATATTCATGGAAGATTTACGGCTTTGAAACATGCCCCCTTGCAAAATCATCTTGGTTATCTGTCCGGGTATGTCTACTGACACCGCACAAGGCCAATGAGCAAAAAACCGATAGGGAGGGCAGACGAGGAGCAACATAAACATGCCAGTAAGAGAAGGAAGCACACCACACAAACTAAAAATCAACAGAAATCCCCAAAACACCAACAACAAAGACAACCACAACGCACAGTTTCGTACCATCTTTCTGCACTCATCGTCTGTACTCCTTTCCGCAGCCAACCAACACTATCACCATCAAGGTCACCACACGTTCCGCTGCCATAGACAAAAGTCGGTCATCATGCATCAACAACACCACGCCACAAGTGAACCACGACCACCACCAAAAACCATCAACATCATCATCATCATCAATGCATCATCAGCATCAGAATCATTCCAATCGTCATGAATTTGTCCGTCGTCGTCCGTCGATGATATTTCAGTTAACACCAACATCCTCTAAGTATCATCGATTAAAACCGCACCTGCCCCGGACTGTTACAAAACTTCTAGACCCACTACGAGGGAATTTGGAACTCATTTGCCCTGAAAGGACCCCCTTAACAATTTCTGAATCTTCAGCAAAAAGCGTATCGAACCGGGATTGAAATCCCTTGTTGCCAGAAATGAATGTGTGAAGAAGGTATTGAATCCCTGATGGACGAAGATGATTGGCCAGAGAGGGAGAGAAGGAGTATCATGCACCAATCCCATCTTGGACCTTCTTTGCACTCCCACCGGCACTGTCAGGAGTGGGATCTCCCTATCTGACTTCTCCATCTATTTTCCCTCACCTCACCTGACTATCTGTGTTATTCCATATCCAATCTTTACTTCCTTCCCGCCAACCTAACCCCCCACCCCCCAACCCCTACCTCTTTTTTTTTTACCGGCCTTCGGCACCCCCTTTTTTCTTTTGTTTTCGTAGAACCTTTTTTTTTTTCAATAACAACTTCACCCAGCCAGCATTTTTTGTTTTTCTTGTCAATCCCCGTTTTTTTTCCGCAATGTTTTTTTGTCACGCGTCTTTCTTTGTTCTTTTTGTTTTTTGTTTTTTTTGTTGTTTTTTCAACTAAACGCCAGCCCCTTTTCTTTTTTGCGGATTTCGACGACACAACACACGACATGAACACACACACACACACTTTTCCATCTTGGAGTTTTTTCCACTTTTTGTCTCACATCCTTGAACACAGCCAAACAGTTTTTGCGCGCACTTTTTTGCACTCACAGGCCGATTTTTAAAAATTTGTCACGCGAGTTTTTTTTTTTTTTTTTTAACCGTTTTTCGCTGTTTTCGTTTACAGCCGTTTTTTCTTTTTTTTAAAGAAGTTTTTTTACGCAACCACCACTTTGTCCTCAATTTTTTGCCAATTTTTTTCTTTTTTGGCCACCCCACCCCTCATGTTTTTTTTGTTTTTTTTAGCCCCATTGCCCACCCTTCTTTTTTTTTTTTTAGCTTTTTTGTTTTTGGCGTCGTCTTTTGACTGCGCGCAGTTCGCAGGACCCTTTTTTGCTCGCTTTTTTTTACCACCCACACACAAGACTTTTCACCCGTATTTTAAACCTTTTTACTTTTTTTTCTTTTTCGCATTTGTTGGCGCCATTTTCGGGCGGCAGGCGCACGCCACACAGAGCGAGTTTTTTTTTTAAACTTTTTTTTTTTTAACTTTTCATAGGGTTTGCTGGGGTTTTTTTTGAATTTAGACTGGGCAAAAAGAACAACATTACGAACATCACTTACCATCCGCATACTTTCTTTCTTTGCGTCTGTTTTTTTGTTATTTGTTCCACCGATACTTCCAACACCGACACCCCCGTCCCCACCCCCTCCTTCCCACTAGGGAATCGACAAAAGACTTAGGGTCCGCGTTCTGTCATACCCCTTCCTACCTCACAACGGCCCAATGTCACGAAACGTCACCGGTGCCCGTGCACACTTTTGTATCCCCCCTTTTTTTCCGTCTTTCTGATTAGCGCGGCACTTACCCATTCTTTTCGCTAACGACACTTACACCCAGACAAAGACCACAGTTCTTTTCATCCCCTCCCGCTCGAGTACACTTGTCACTCTTCGCTGCACTTACACGGCGCGTGCGCACCACGGACCACCTCATGGTGAAATCTCCTCATACACCACACATGGACAACGATACCAATCACACTATTTGACGAAGTAAAGTGCTCTTAACACGAATGAGCTCAACCCCAGGGAACGACAAAATATTAGTTGGAAACCTGCCGCAAATGAGCAGTACGTCCCGCGCAATGTAATGTCCTACGACTCGTCCGCCCACTGCTCTCGGTTTTAAACTCCCTGGCCCATCATTACTGGGAGCAGCCTAAGGGGACTCCGGGTACTCTCAATACCCTCGCATGGCCTTCATGTTGCTTTTGCCCCGTGCGACCGTCCCCCCTGCCCCTGCCCCAATCATTGGGAGCTGAATTTTCATGACTTGACCTCTGTAGGTGGGTTAGTGATGGAAGATTCCTGGTGACACCAACTCGCATTACGAACACCCACTACCACCCATCAGAGAAAGCTGATTTGTTTTAGCTAGTATTTTTTATTTATTTTATGTGTTCTTCATTTGAGTCTGTGAGGGTTTTGCGAGATCTGGTAGAACACAAACCCAACTTAGAACCAGCACACAAACACATCTGTCAAACACAGATTCACTGGCAACTGTCAAATAGAACTGTCATATACTGTCGCTCAACATCCGAGAACAAACCACATTCTACAAACACACCCACACTCCACACCACAATAGAGGCAAATACACACCACCACATCTAGGATACATTACACACATAGAACAACTCACATACGCGCGGTGCCCCACACAATGCACAACACCAATACCAAACACATCCGCACATACGACAACCACACACAGTACACGCTCGCGCGTTGTACACGCCACCACTACCCACCAGGCGCAACCACAAACACCCAGCACAATGCACACGTACACAAACCAACACGCCACAACCAACCCACGCCAACACACAGACACTTATGGCACCAACACACCACAAACAACCCAACACAACACAGTGCGCACCAACACAGCTAACACAACACTTGCACAGGTGGCACACACATCCAAACACACAAGGTGGTTATCCATGACAACCGAGGTAACACACAAACAACACACACACACAGCACCGCTCAGCAATACACACACCACACACACACACAACACACCCACACACAACACACACCACACACCACACATACACACACCACACACACACTACACACACACACACACACACACACACGCCACGCCACACCCAGCGGCGCGCAACAACGCTCACAAACAAACTCCAAGAACACCACACATACTCATACAGAACAACACACAACGACCACAACCGCACCAACAGCAACACACACCCACAACAGGGGCGGCCAGGCGTCGTCCCCGTGCATGACCCACCATCCTCCAGATTGCTGCACCACCTGCTGTATGAAGGGCACGCCCTTCAGGTTCATTCGCTGAAAATGGTCCACGCACGAGGAGTAGAAGGTCTTGACCTTAGCCTCATAGTGGCCCGGGTCTTCCGTGGATGGCACGGCCTCCACCACACGCCTCAGCTTGTCCATGTTCTTGTTGTAGATCAGGTCGAAGGTGGTGATCTGGCTCTCGTCCGGGTCCAGAGGATTCATGCGCTTGAAGTTGCCGCAGGCGAAGGTGTAGAAATCGTCGCAAGGACTGGCCGTGGATTTGTTCAGGAGCTCGAAGATGTGGCTGGCGGCTCTCAGGCAGTCTGGGGTGTAGCAGCTGGTGTCCACGGGGCAGGTCTTCGGGGTGGTGGAGGTGGTGGTGGTGGAGGTGGCCGGGGTGGAGTTGGCCGGGGTGGCGGACCCTGAGGTCTGTTTCTCAGGGGAGTTGTGTCCCTTGCTGTTGGCGCTGCCCAGGAGCGCGGCCAGGATGATGATGACGAGGACGCAGACGATGAGGAGGATGCCCATCACCAGCTCTCGTCGCTTAAAGCTGAAGAACTTGGAGACCCAGCTGGAGGAGGACGTGGAGGACTCCACGTCGAACTGGCGGTACTTGTCCTCCATGGTGGCTGGATGGGGGAGAGGCGAGTGCTGGGGCTTCTATCTTCTCTACTCAGTGGTTTCTCTGGGGGAATAGGCAAACTCTTGTGGTCATCAATGCAGTAAAAAAGATAACAACAACAACAGCATTAACATCAACTACAACGGTAACAACAACAAACACGATACCAACAACAACGGCAGCAATGATAATGATATAACAATAGAAACAATGATAATGATAATAATAAAAATGATGATAATAATAATAATATAATAATAATAATGACAAACAACAATGCCGCTGCTGTTGCTGATGATGATGATGAAGGAGGAGGAGGAGGAGGAGGAGGAGGAGGAGAGAAGAGAAGAAGAAGAAGAAGAAGAAGAAGAAGAAGAAGAAGAAGAGAAGAAGAAGAACAACAACAACAACAACAACAACAACAACAACAACAACAACAGTAGTGATATTAACTACTACTTCTACTCTTGCTGCTGCTGCTGGTTGCAAATACTACAGCAACTACTATTATTATTATTATTTCTGTTCCTACCACCACTACTATTACTACCACTGCTGCTGCTGCTAATACTGCTACAATAGCAACAACAACTTTTGCTACCACCACGACCACCACCACACCACCACCACCGCTACTAAAACCATGGATGCTTGGGAGAGAGTTAAGGCGGTTTTCTTATTTTCAGTCTTTCAACAGCTACACATAATTGTTGCTTAGAAAAACGACGACGACGACGACGACAACGACAATAACAACGACAACGACAACCACAACGACGACAACCACAACGACGACAACAGTAACAACAACCACCCTAAACCCTATCACGCCACCAAAGGATTCACGGCTACCTGTTGAAAGTTAAATTCTCAAAGCCTGAGGACCGTATAGTAGGGGAAGCAAAGAAAGATTCCCCCTGTCTGCATGGCATAATGGTGGAATCTGACCCTCTGGCTCTAAACAGCTGTATGTCCTTACAGGTTTATGTTCCCCAAACTCCACGTTCCAGAAGTTCTCCAAGTCCCACGTTTCTATGTTCTCACGTTGCTCAGTAATCCTGCATTTCTGTGTTCTCACATCCCTGTACTCCTGCATCTCTGTGCTATCACATCCCTGTACTCCTGCAGTTCTCACCCATGTACTCCTGCATCTGTGTTCTCACATCTCTGTACTCTTGCATCTCTGTGTTCTTACATCCCTGTACTCCTGCATCTCTGTGTTCTCACATCCCTGTACTCCTGCATCTCTGTGTTCTCACATCCCTGTACTCCTGCATCTCTGTGTTCTCACATCTCTGTACTCCTGCATCTCTGTGTTCTCACATCCCTCAACTACTGCATCTCTGTGTTCTGACATCCTGTACTCCTGCATCTCTGTGTTCCCACACATCCCTGTACTCCTGCATCTCTGTGTTCTCACATCCCTGTACTCCTGCATCTCTATATGTTCTCACAGCCTTGTAATCTTACAATTCTATGTTCTATGTATCACATCTCTTTGTATCTTTGCAGAGTTATCTTGCAGGTTTGTCACATCTTTGTAATCCTCTATTTCTCACATCTTACATCTCTATGTTCTCACAGCTTTGTTATCCTTTATCTCTATGTTCTCACAGCTTTGTAATAATTCTGTCTCTATGTTCTCACAGCTTCGTAATCTTATCATCTCTATGTTCTCACAGCTTTGTAATCCTATATCTCTATGTTCTCACAGCTTTGTAATCCTTCATCTCTATGTTTCCAAAGCTTTGTAATCTTCATCTCTATGTTCTCACAGCTTTGTAATCCTATATCTCTATGTTCTCACAGCTTTGTAATTATATATCTCTATGTTCTCACAGCTTTGTAATCCTATATCTCTATGTTCTCACAGCTTTGTAATCCTATATCTCTATGTTTTCACAGCTTTGTAATCCTATATCTCTCATGTTTTCACAGCTTTGTAATCCTATCATCTCTATGTTCTCCACAGCTTTGTAATCCTACATCTCTATGTTCTCACAGCTTTGTAATCCTATATCTCTATGTTTCTCACAGCTTTGTACTCCTACATCTCTATGTTCTCACAGCTTTGTAATCCTATATCTCTATGTTTTCACAGCTTTGTAATCCTATATCTCTATGTTCTCACAGCTTTGTACTCCAACATTCTCTATGTTCTCACAGCTTGTTGTCACAGCGTTTGTACTCCTTCATCGCTATGTTCTCACAGCTTTGTGATCTTACATCTCTATGTTCTCCCAGCTTTGTGCTCCTATATCTCTATGTTCTCACAAGCTTTGTACTCCTACATCTCTATATTCTCACAAACTTTGTAATCCTTCATTTCTATGCTCTCACAGCTGTGTAATCCTTCATCACTATGTTTTCACGCTTTGTAATTCTATGTCTCTATGTTTCTCACAGCTTTTGTTAATATATATCTCTATGTTCTCACAGCTCTGCACATTCTCTAGTTGTTGAAACCGGTCTGTAGGCCAGCATGTCATGGAGATTACACGGGTGTGAGTGGTTGCGCAAACAAACAATTTAACTCTGTACAATCACATGTGCTTTCCCAAAGTTCAGTAGTATGGTGCTACCATATTAAAAAAAAAAAATGACCGTGTTTTTGCATTCGTAAGACTGGATCAGGGAGTCATAACCCCACATTCAAACTGAAATACAGACACTGATACTGGAGCCTGTCCTACATCAATAGGAAACATTTTGAAGCTGCTAATCTCTTACGAGCCTTTGCAAACAAAAGTCTGCGTGAAATATGAATTTTTCTCATCGTTCTTCTACATATCCCAGATTTTTAAAAAACAACATTTATTCCCATGATTTTTTTCCAATCGACGCATATTTTTTATTTCTGACTCGCCTTTTTCTTCTCACATTGTTTTTATTATAATTATTATTATTATTATTATCATTATGATCCACGGTTTATCATTCCGTTTTGTTTTTCCGTTACTGTTAATACTTACTAAAAAAGTATGTACCTTAATCAGCTGCCTGTTCTCTATATCTGTCTGTCTGTCTCATTTCTCTTCTGAACCTCATGTCTGTCCGTATACTGCCCCCCTTACCCCTATCGTGTCTGCCTTCTGTCGTCAGTCAGTCAG
>JADBJO010020176.1:0-31803 GCA_016801955.1 Conus betulinus | reverse complement strand
TCCATTTTCTTTCTTTGTTTTTGTTTGATTTCTCTATCGTGATTTACCTTCCTTCCTTTCCTAACTCCTGTATTTCTTTTTCATGTTTTTTTTTTTTTCATATTTGTTTATTCCTTTTTTTTTTTATACTGAAAGTTATGGTAGTTGCTCTTATTTCATGATCAAAACATCTAACAACAGCTGACCACTAATTGTGAAGTGGAATTCATGACCAGGCACATTAGTTAAATTATCTCTTGCATATGCTGATGCTGCATACTTTTCTTCAACATTCTCTATAGCTTTTCACCAAAATCAACATATTCTTCGTTTCTGAGTAGTGATAAGTTGAATTTCAACAACGTTTTTCCCTTTTCTCTTGTGGTCAGTACTAAAACTGATGTTAATCAGAGAATGTTGCCCCACAGGATATCCGTATCATTAATGTTTGCAACAAACCCTCGGATGATGAGAAAAAAAAAATAGACGGCTCTGTTGAAGGGGTGTCCATCTTCTCCACGTACATCTCAGCAATTCTGGATGATCCATCCCCATAACTAGTTCTAGGTCATCCGTCATATCAAATACTATAGCCGTATTTTTTTTTTTTTTTTTTTTTCTCCCAAGTTTGGGTTTTAAGTACATGTTCCAAATATGCAGAGAGTGACGTCCCTTGTTTGTTTCGATTTCGCAAATTTTGTTTATTCATTTCGTAAAACTAGAATATTTACCTTTAAAGTGAAAAAAAAAAATCCATTGAAATTTTGCAAATGAAAAAACTACACTCTGCTTTCGAACTTGGACAATACCAGTGCTCTGTGACTGCCCTTAGCACACACTTACGTAATAAGAAAGACACCGCGTAACACGCACCACATGACCAGCTGAAACACGCTGCCTTCATGTTTGTGGGACCGGCCTCACACGGCTTCAACGACTGAACGAGGAGAGTGGCGAGTCGCCGAGAGGAAACCGCAAGGAACAAAGAAGTTTGTCATTGTTCGGGTCCGTGTGGTCAGTATTTGTGTTCAGGTATGTAAAGATTTCATTGTAATCATGATCCCAGCTTCGTTTTTCTTCTTCTTCTTGATGATGTAATGCCCACGATCATCATGTTGATTATTTTGGCATCTTCTTAGTTTTGCTCATTGATGAAAGGTACGATGACAGCAAACTATCGGAAGTAAGAAGGCTCTACAACATGTCGCAGTGATATTCGGCTCGTCCGGTCAGTGTAGATTTTGTTAGCATTGAGAGTTTTTAGGTTAGTACAATATATATTATAATTTACATATATAACGTGTAGGACTAAAAGCAGATTTGCTTTTTCTGTTTGTTTGTTTTTTTCAGCAAATAGTTTTAAATCCTTTATCCAGTACTGGGTCCGTATGCAGATAGGTCGATAAATCGGCTATCAAACCGATTGCGGTAGTCGGCTCGATAACGCGGAAAAATTCTCATGCAGGAAGCCACGATAGAGAGTACTTTGCTTCATTTTACAAAATGAAATTTGTTTAGAATCTTGCATTATTATTCTCAATGCTTATTGAGTTCAGTATTTGAAATAGGCAAATTGAGTGTTCCTGCAGTAGTGCTAGTGCTAGGCAAAGAGTTCCAAATTTTAATAATCCTGTGTTAAAAACACACACACACACACACACACACACACACACACACACACACACATGGCAAAAGACTGGTTTTAGCAAGTGGTTTATGAGTCTGATTTTGTAAGATGGTCTCTTGCTCCAGTGGTTTGCTGTATATTTTCTTTTAAAAAATGTTAAGTTTTTTTTTTTTTCAGAATCAGTGGTCAAACTATGTTGCCATATTAAAAAAATGGCCTACCTTGTATCTAGAGTTTTAAAAGTGGAACCATTGTGTCAGACTTTGAACTGAATAAGATGAGGTATCATCCTAGAAATTCTGTTTTCTATATATATATAGTGACAGACTTTCAGGTTCACTCTGATATTCTAAACTTAGTGATTCAAGGAATCTTAACCTTTCTTTGTAATTGAAATGACTCACTCGAATGATAAATTTGTCAGGTGAACTTTTTTTTTCTTTTCTTTTCTTTTTTTTTTTTTTTTTTTTACATAATATTCTTAAGAAAGGTTTGTTAGGTGAATCTTCTTTATACTTATTCTGGGGGGGGAAAAGGTGAAATTGAGCACCAAACCATATTGCTTTGTCTAAAATTTGCACACCTATAGTGTTAAAAAGGTGTACCATCATATCTGTGGTTTTGATTGAATTTTGTTTCCCATTTTAACAGTTGCGGTGAGATGTAGGTCACAAACGAAATAAACTATCAACTTAGACACCTTAACCTATTGTTACTTTCAGTAAACTCCTTTTAACTTTCTCAGTTTTCAGTGGGTTTCACTTCACATCCACTCCTGGTGTTTCACATTTCTAATGGGGCTTTGACAAATCTTACGCAGTACTCACTCAGAGCTGTAGCCAACTGGTCTGTACTCAGGTCTATTCAACTCAATTCAATTCAGTTCAAGTTCAATTCAGTTTAGTTTACTTTATTGTCCATCGGAAATTTTTCTTCTGCTCCATTCTCATTTCACAAGTGCATTAAGACATTACAAAAAGACATTATAAATCGTACCATAAAAGCCTGTGTTATTATATATATTTGTATATACATCAACACTCAACCCCCCCCCCCCCCCCCCCCCACACACACACACACACACACACACACACACACATGAATCCCCCCCACACACACATACACACATGAATCCCCCCCCCCCACCACCATCCGCGCGCGCACACACACACACACACACACACACACACACACACACACACACACACACACACACACACACGCACACACACACACAGTCAAGTAAACATTATCTCACACATTAATAAAGGTTACTTGACTTGACTTGACTTGAGCACCAAAACCATATTGCTTTGTCTAAAATCACATGAAATAAACATTAAATCCATAAGACATAGAACATTACATTGATTATAAAAACAATACATAAAAACACAAACTCACCCGCACCAATGCCCAAACACTAAAACACACACACATGCGCGTACACACACACACACACACACACACACACACACACACACACACACACACACACACACATACACATTCACACATGCACACAACACATACACACAGTCATAGTCACAAGTAAAAGCATAATATTGCAAACTGAAGTGTTCATGTCTGAGAGACAAGGGTCATGGCAGTCAATCACAGGCTTTAGTTTAAAATGCTAATGGCACTTGGTATAAATAAAGGACTTCTTCTGTGCTCTGGGCATTCTGTAGCATCTTCCTGATGGAAGTTTTTCAAAGTGGCAGTGGAGTGGGTGTGTGAGGGATCAGAGGTAATATTCACAGATTTCCTGATTACAGAAACAGTGCAGACTTCTCTGAGAGCAGATTGCCTTTTCTCTATAACCTTACTTGCCTGATTGACAATTCTGGCGAGCTTTGAGAAAGATCTTTCTCTGAAAGATTTCCAAACCAGACAGCAATGTGTTGAATGACATTAGACTTTGTATTAAGCTTACATATATATATACCCTTTTCTAGTACGTGTTGACTGACATTAAAACTATGTAATTTTCTCAACAGAAACAACCTTTGATTTGCTTTTTTGAAGATACTGTCAGTATGATGACTAAAAGACAGCTTATGGTCAATGTGTATACCAAGATTTTTGAAACGGTCAGCAGTTTCTATTGTCTGTCCATTTATCACAACTGGTTGAAATGAACTATTTGGTATTGAAAAGTTTAATACAAGTTCTTTGGTCTTACCACAATTAAGTTGCAAGAAGCTGGAAGAGCACCAGTCCTGTAGTTCTAAGATGTGACTGAAGTATGCTTGCTCATTTATAGAGCCTTCTTTAAACAAAAGACTTACAAGAACCATATCATCAGCATAGTTAATCAGGTTCAGAAGTGCACCCTGGATTTTCATTTCATTTGTGTAAACCGAAAATAACAAAGGAGATAGAACACATCCTTGAGGAGCACCTGTGTTTAAGACAATTTCCTCTGACAAACAACCATTCATTAATACTCTCTGGGATCTGTTTTCAAGAAAATTTCTGACCCACTTAATAACACTTAATGCCACTTGGCACTATAGTTGTTCTTCCTCCTTTACTGGCTTGACTTAAACATGCTTCCAGCTGCTGGGATCTTTTTCATCTTTGATTGTTAATATCAAAAAGAATTATTAAAGGATATGTTGAGCAGTCTTTTATCTTTTTTTTTAGGCTTAGGATAACTACCATCACGATCAGCAGACTTCGTAATGGTTCAGTTTGGATTATTTATCTCATGTCATTTACTGATTTAGTCAAATAAGCTACAAGGATGTATCTGGCTGTTTGGGAATTAGGGGAAGTTACCCAAATCCTCAGCAGTTAAAAAACACTTGAGAAGAAATTATAATTTAGTACATCAGCGTTTTCCTTAGTCTGAGTAAATGAGCCATCAGGCTTGATAAGATTAGCACCTGTGGTTTTGTCTTTGATGAAATATATATGCAAATAAACTCTTGGGATGTTTTTTTTTTTTTAAATCCTTCCAAGATCGCTTTCTTTTTATTAGCTAGTTTTTCATAATGCCTATTTCACCTGATTCGTTGCTTTGGCAAACTCATCATAATTTTCTTTTGTTTTATTCATTTATGTAATTAGTTAGTTATTTTATACATTTTAGAAAAACTCTGCTTTTCGCACTGATTATGTCTTATATATCTAGCATTGTGCAAGAGGTGTGCTTGTTTTGTAACACTGAATATTTCCAGACATGTGTTATTGCAAAGGTACTGATCTGTCTCATCGATCACACTGTTTTATATTTAAAAATGGTCCCAGCAGTCATGTACATCCAAACCATGCTCCAGTACATTTCCAGTCAGTGTACAGATGAACTGTGTCAGGCCAGGGTCATTTCCCTTATTCAGTGCTTACTTTTAGTGGGTTTGACCTCCTTGTCCAGGGCCAGCCCAGCTGTACAATGGTGAGCAACATGCAAGCTCAGTGTCATGTAATATCTTTAACCCAGTGGTGGAAGAAAGGATAGATTCAGGATGTTACCATGGTTTTTACTTAGGTTTGGGTCAAGAATTGTTGCATGTTGCTGACCTCTGAAGTGCGTTGACTCTAAACCATGTCAAGCAGGTAAAATTAATTCACAGTCTGCGGAAATACAGTTGCAGTCCTCCAGCCATTTACAGGAAAGTTAAAAATGCCTGTCATGATCATTGTGTCAGTAGAAGATACTGAAATATGCCATTTTTGATTTGTCATGTTGCTGAGTGCTTAAAGCACAGAAGCATAATGGCTATCTGTAGATTAATTATATGAAAGCTCACCATAATTTTGAACCCTAAAGAAGGATGACAAAAATTCTGAATTAAGAAAACTTCTGGTCTCTTTTAGTGTGTAAGGAGTTGTGGATGACTGAATTCTGCAACATCCCTGTCAGCCGGGTCTGATAGAAGTTCAAACTCCGCAGGGATTCAGGAACAATTCCCTTCATTTCTGGACGCTGTGGAGTGGATTTCACCCCGAAGAATAATAATGTCAGGTTTCATCTCTAAAATCAGAGATTCTAATTCAATCCCTTTATTTGTAAAGAAATTAAAGGTTGTAGGAAACACAGGTCTGATGGTTATTTGCTGTGTTGTTTCACGATTTAAACAAAGAAAAAAAAAAAAAAGACTTGCTATCAGATCATTAGGCAGCAAGGCTGGCAATCCCCCCTCACCCTCCCAAACACCCTCTCCAGAAGTGGGAGAAGCTGAAGGGAGGGACTGGAGAGGGAGGGGAGGGATTGGAGAGGAGGGGGGGATCGGGGAAGGAGGGGAGGGGAGGAATTGCAGAGGGGGGGAGGGGTTGGGGGAAGGAGGGGAGGGATTGGAGGGGGGGAGGGATTGGGGAGGGGGGGAGGGAGGGCAGTTGGTAGATTCATACATGACTGTTTCTTTTGTTTGCCTTGACCTTTGATGTAGTGTGTCATGAAGGACATAGGATGAATACAGTGCTCATGTACACCAGAACATTGTAAACCAGGTTTCATCTTTTTTTTTTCTTTGCTTCTTCTCTATAGTTGATTTGTTCTTTTTTAGTGTGGTTAAGGGTGAAGGACAAGTATGGCAGTATGCTATGAGCAACATCATGCTTTGTGTTTACAAGCTGCATTTGAAAGGCAAAACAAGCAATGTAAACAAGTATGATTATCATCATGATGATGGTCATTATTGCTATTTTTATTATTGTTGTTAATATAACAATGTTATTATTGTTGTTGTTATTGTTCTTATTATTATGATCATCATCATCATTAGTATTGTTGTTGCTGTTATTGTTATTATTGTTAATATCATTTATAGTAGTAGCAGTAGTAGTAGTTATCACAAATGTATTCTACAGATCAGAGAACTTTCAGTACAGTTTAGCTTGTTTTATCATCAACTGACATATGAATGAGATGAGTCAGACTTGAGTGTGGTCACATACTTCACCACAGCAGTGAGCTGACACACTGTCTTCTGATTTCAGACTTGAGCCACAATCTGAAACGTCACTGGCGGCAGACACCCACGAGATGGCGTGTAGTTCATGTTTTGATCTGCCCTGCAGTGGAATCAGACTGATTGTCTCTGAAGACGACAGCAGACTGGACGCAGACGCCTTAGCCATCGCCGCCATGGAAAAGTTGGAGGGCTTTGGGGTGTTTGTGTGGCTGACTCTCATATGTCCCCCTGACTTGCCGATACCGTGTGAGGAGGAATACAGGGAATACTGGACGAGGCAGATGACTAGTTACTACCACCATCTTTTTTCTGGCCTCTCTGGTCACAAAGTCTCGTCAGTGACTTTAACGCTGTTGGGGAGATCTTGTAAGTGGATGGTGTGTGAGACTGTGTTCTGAGCATTATTCATTCATACTGTACACTGTGTCAGTTCATTAGCATGGAGATTTGGGTTTGGCATCATCAGGGACATTTTGTGTTGGCAGCAAGACCATGCTGACCCCACTGAACCCATTCTCCTCCCACTTGGTCAGGGAGGCAATGAGGACAAGGGGGACAATCCAGGATAGTGTGGTGGGGATCTGTGATGCTGATCCGGATCAGACAATGGATCCAGCATGTTCTGCAAAATTTTACAGAGTTGTTTACACACACACACACACACACACACACACACACACACACACACACACACACACATATATATATATATCATGCACTCCATGCATGGGTTTTATGACTCCATTCTTCATTACAATACCATATATATATGTATATGTATATACACACACACAAACACACACACACACACACACACACACACGCACACGCATACGCATGCATGCACGCACACATGCACACATGCAGTGCAGACGAGGGCATGTGTGTATGTGTGTTGCAAAAACATGTGACTTTCCATCTTTCAACCACAAATCTCCTCTAATCTGTTAGTTTTGTAAGCTATCTTGATAGATGGATAGGTAGACAGTTAGATGAAGAGATAGATTGCAAACTATCTTGATAGATGGCTAGATGGATAGGTAGATGGATAGATAGATAGATACACACACACACACACACACACACACACACACACACACACACACACACACACACACACACACATATATATATATATACATACATACATACATGCACACATATACACATACATAACACACATACACATATATGTAGATGATAGATAGGTGGAAATTAAGGATTTTAAGGAGGAAGTTGGTCGGGTTGAAAGATGGAATGTCACCCAGGTGGAAGCCATTCAATTTTGATGCAGACTTGGTCTTGCGCTGAGGGTCCAGGTCAGTGGCTGACCCAGGATCTTTTTACATCAAAATGTTTACACAGTTTACACTGATCATGGACACTGACCGCGTGATAACAAATTGTTAGTTGTGTGCCTGTTTATGGACACTGTTACAGTGTGATAACAAATGTTTTGTGTTGGTTATCAGCCTGTTTACCAATTTTATTTGATCATGGACACATGTGTGCACTTCACACCATTTTCTACATGATAATGCCGTGAAAGCACACTTTGTGTTGTGTGTTGTAGTGAGTCGTTTTACGTCACTTGTTGGCTCAGCCATACACAGTTGTAGACCATGTGCTGTGGGTTGTAGTGAGTCGTTTTACGTCACTTGTTGGCTCAGCCATACACAGTTGTAGACCATGTGCTGTGGGTTGTAGTGAGTCATTTTACTTCACTTGTTGGCTCAGCCATACACAGTTGTAAACCATGTGTTGTGTGTGTTGTAGTGAGTCGTTTTACTTCACTTGTTGGCTCAGCCATACACAGTTGTAAACCATGTGTTGTGTGTTGTAGTGAGTCGTTTTACTTCACTTGTTGGCTCAGCCATACACAGTTGTAAACCATGTGCTGTGTGTTGTAGTGAGTCGTTTTACTTCACTTGTTGGCTCAGCCATACACAGTTGTAAACCATGTGTTGTGCTGTTGATGACTCAGGGAACCACAACAAGCTGCTGATGGACATGATGGCCAAGGCGCTGACCTCCTACAGGGTCACCTGCCCGCTGCATCAGCAGGTCTCCCTGAAGACCGTCACTGTCGTTGTCCAGGGCAACGCTTTTGAATATTTCCACATCTGCATCACCACCTGTCTCAGAGCTATGGCACAGGTACCTTTCTGTTGGGTCATGTGTGTGTGTGTGTGTGTGTGTGTGTGTGTGTGTGTGTGTGTGTGTGTGTTGAAAATGAAATAATTCGGCTTGCTTTTCAAATTTTCATTGTTTTCGCCTAGAAGAAAAGCAAGAAAGCTCTAGGTAAATCTGCTTCTGACAAGGTTCCTTGCTGAATTTGGACCAAGGCAAGACATACAAGTTCTTCTTGGGCCTCACAGGGGTCAGGGTTTTTGTGTGTTGTTGCTGTTGTTTTTCTTTTTAGTCCCCCTTTTCACTGGATGTAAACAGTCGTCTGAGTGCTAGTGTTTCTGATGAGGTGATGATGTCCCCTAAGCAGTCCACAGTTGCACTAATGACAGAATCCATGGCAGCAAGGGGAAATGGCATTGCCAGATTCTGTCCACAGTTCCACTTGGGTACTATGACCAAAATATGACCAAGCAAAAAGAAAATGTATGGCTCTTGCAAAGGAGTGCAACACAAATTTGAGTAGGAGAAATCGTTGTAACAGTGATGGTTATAGCGTGCAGTTCAGTAACATATATGGAACACTTCAATAGAAAACAATGCAATGAAATGCAATGCAGTTCGATGCAATCTAGTTGGAATGCAATGTAATATGCAATCCAGCAGGATTGCAATGCAGTGTGATGCAAGCTAGTATGATGCAATCCAGCAGGATGCAGTGCAATATGATGCAATCCAGCAGGATGCAGTGCAGTATGATGCAATCCAGCATGCAATGCAGATGCAATGTGGAATGCATGCAATCAATCAGCAGGATGCAATGCAATGCAATGATGCAATCCAGCAGGATGCAGTGCAATGTGATGCAATCCAGCAGGATGCAAGTGTGTGATGCAATCCAGCAGGATGCAATGCAATGTGATGCAATCCAGCAGGATGCAATGCAATATGATGCAATGGAAATGCAATGCAATCAGTAGGATGCATGCAATGATGCAATCCAGCAGGATGCAATGCAGTAGGATGCAATACAATGTGGAGGATGCAATGCAATATGCAATCCAGTAGGATGCAATGCAATATGAATCAGTCAATGCAGGATGCAATGTAATGCAATGCCAGTGCAATCCAGTAGGATGCAATGCAATGCAATCCAGTAGGATGCAATGCAATATGATGCAATCAGTAGGATGCAATGCAATATGATGCAATCTACTGGGATGCAATGCAATGTGATGCAATCTATCTATTGGATGCAATGCAGTGTGTGCATGCAATGTGATGCAATGTGATGCAATCCAGTAGGATGCAATGCAATATGATGCAATCCAGTAGGATGCAATGCAATAGGATGCAATGCAATCCAGTAGGATGCAATGCAATCCAGTAGGATGCAATGCAATATGTGATGGCAATCCAGTAGATGATGCAATGCAATATGATGCAATCCAATCCAGGGTGCAATGCAATATGAAGTGTCCAGATGTGTATCAATTTAGAACAGACAAAAGGAACACACTTCACCATAAAGTGTGAATAATAACACCAGTAGTAATAATCATGAGAATGATGATAATAATCATAGTGATAATGGTAGTAATTTTGCTACAAGTACTGTTACACTTTTGCTACTGATAACAGTGAAAATGCTGATGATAATGGACAGTAGGAATCATGATGATATACTCTGCTACTGATAACAGTGAAGTTACTGATTATAACATGACAGTAGGAATCATGATGATAATATCAAAATCCTGGTGCTTGGGCAGTCACAGAGCGACGAGTTCCACCGCACCATACAGAAATCCTACTCCTTGGAGGACCTGAGACCCCACTCAGCTGGCATCAGCATCCAAACAGGGTAAGCAGTGTACCTATCCACCCCCATAAGCAGTGTACCTATCCACCCCCATAAGCAGTACCTATCCCCCCATATCCACCCTCAAAGCACTGGCCCACACGACTCTCCACAGACGCACTACTCATTATTTACGTCAAGCATGCTTCAGCTGTTCACTCTCCTTGTTTTACTACCTTCATTTTCTTTTGAAATGATCAATTTTTCTTACTTATTAATCCATGCACCTTCATTTTTGTCATGATTTTTCCTTTCAGACGCATGTATTTCTTTTACATAAATATTTTTCTTTGTTTCTTTTCTCTTCCCCTTCCCCATTCCCTGTCCCCCCCCCCCCCCCCCCCCCCCCCCCCCCCCCTCTTTTTTGTTTTTTTTGTTTGTTTCTGTTTCAATAGCACTTGCTTAACTTTTTACTCACTTACTAATCTCTCTCCTTTCCATCTAATTCTTCTTCTTCTTCTTCTTCTTCTTAATACTGTTATAATTATTAGTCCTATTGTCACATTTATTGCATTATGTATCAGTAACAGAAATAGTAGTAATAGTAATAGTTGCAAAATTATTATCATTATTATTACCATCATCATCATCATCATCATCATTATTGTTATTGTTAGTGTTGTATTATTACGTTATTAATGTTACTATTATTAGTATTATTGTTATTGTTATTGCCGTTGTTGTTGTTACTACTATTATTATTACTGTCATCAATACTTCTAAATTGACATGCACATCTGTATGCTCCGTAGATTTTATATTTCTATTTTTTCACAGCTTCATTGTGAAGAGGTGGAAAGATGTGGTGTCTGTGTTGTTATTTGTCTGTGCCTTTCAGAAGCTGTGTGCCATCCATTTTTCCCTTTCATGTTTCAATGTTTAAGGCAGTCATCCCGCTTAGACACCAGCCTGGTGTATGTATGTACAGTTGTCTTTCCTGTGCCATGAAAACACGGCATTGGCCAGACCTCCACTGGAGAGAAACTCTTCAGTAAAAAAAAAAAACCCAACAACCCTAAAACCTTGTCGCATTTGTTGTCTGTAACGTTATCTGTCATTCAGCTATACAGTTAAATATAATACAGACTTTCAATCAAATGTTGTTATCTGGAACACAGCTCATGTGTTGGGCTGTCTTTACGCAGTCGCAGATGTTACAACTCTCGTCCGTTTTCTTTCTCTTTCACCTCTGGTTGGGGTCATATTCAGATGTGATTAGAGGAACCGCATCCATGATAAAAAGAGAACAATGACGCTACATTCCTTCCAACCTCTTAGATCAAATATTAACTTGAGAAAACTTTTCTTTTTTTCTTCTTCTTTTTATTTTTTAAACAACAAATTTTCACATTATCCTTTAAAATGTCTTTTAGAAGTCCGTTCAAATGTTGTTTTGACAAAATGATAAATACCATTTTCACTGCCTGTGTGTCTGAATAATTTGACTAATTTAGTTCTAAGATGCCTGTCTTTTGAATACTTGATTTCTTTATACATCAAGTCTCTGTGGTGCCGTCATAGGTCGTCCAGATGTGGTCACACATGGTTGTTGTTGTTGATTGTTGTGTTCAGTGAATATACTAAACCTTTGTCTTGTCGATGATTGTTCACTGAACGCACAATAAAAATCTTATCTTGTTGAGGACTGTGCACTGGATAAATGAAAACTTTGTTTTATGGATGACTGTTCAGTGAATAAAACTAACACTTGTGTCTTACAGTTCAAAGAATAAGCTAACACTTTGTCTTACTGTTCAATGAATAAACTAACACTTTGTCTTACTGTTCAATGAATAGACTAACACTTTGTCTTACTGTTCAAAGAATAAGCTAACACTTTGTCTTACTGTTCAATGAATAGACTAACACTTTGTCTTACTGTTCAATGAATAGACTAACACTTTGTCTTACTGTTCAATGGATAAACTAACCTTTACCAGCCGTGTCAGCCAATAGTGGCTGATGGGATTTCTCTCCCTTGTGCTGTGTCAGCCAAGGCTGGCTGATGGACAAACAGTACATTCTGCCATGTCATCCTCTATTAGCTGACGGGAACATAAAAAATCCTGCACCTTCCATGAAAATGATCCAAGGGAAATAAGCTCTGTAACTCGTCTTGGGTATGTCATAGCGAGTTGTAGACCTTACTTTCAGTGGCCAATCGAGAGAACTTGGCTGACCCTAGCAGCTTTGAAACAAAGAAACTGGCGGCACCAGGCGTTCCCGCTTAGCGCGCGTATTTCCTGTGCCAGAAAAAATGTCGGTCAGGCGAAGGGGTGGTGGTAGCGATTTCTCGCTCAATGAAGCGCTTGAAACCATATTACAAAGTGGATCTGGTGATGAGGGGGGGAGTGATAGAGAGATAGAAAACTATGAAAGAGAAGTGGAAAGCGAATTGTTTGAAGATGCAGCATCCCTTCATCTTCTGATTTGGTGTTGTAAAGAACGGAATAGAATGTAAACAAAGCATTTTTTCTACTTATCAGACATGTTTTTCAACGCACAGTTGTGTATACACATTGAAAGTAAATGATTCGAAATTACTATGTTCGATTAGTTGAGTGTTTGTTCTGTCCTATGACACCTAACACAACACTGTCAGTTGTTGTCTAGCTACTGTAAGAATAAATTAAAAAGTGGCCAAATATGCACGACGGCAGGGACTGAGCGCCTTGCGCAGCAGGGGCAGCAGGGAATGCTGTCTGTGCCGCTCTCGGCTAGATAGCAATAATTTATCTTACTGTTAGAAAAAGTGTAAGTTTATTTATTGAACAGTGAGACAAAATGTTCTCTTACTGTTCAGTGAATAAATTAACACTTTGTCTTACTGTTCAGTGAATAAACTAAAACTTTGTTGTACTGTTCAATGAATAGGCTAACACTTTTTGTCTTTAGAACTGTTCAGTGAATAAATTAACACTTTGTCTTGCTGTTCAGTGAATAAACTAAAACTTTGTCGTACTGTTCAATGAATAACTAAACACTTTGTCTTTACTGTTCAGTGAATAAATTAACACTTTGTCTTACTGTTCAGTACATAAACTAAAACTTTGTCGTACCGTTCAATGAATAGGCTAACACTTTGTCTTTAGAACTGTTCAGTGAATATAAACTAACACTTTGTGTAACTGTTCAACGATTAAACTAACATTTTGTCTACCTGTTCAGTGAATAAACTAACACTTGGTCTACTGTTCAATGAATAAACTGACACTGTCTTACTGTTCAGTGAATAAACTGATGTATGGCTTACTGATGTATAGTTTACTGATGTATGGTGTACTGATGTTGTACTGATGTATGGTACTATGTACTGATGTATAGTCTACTGATGTATGGTCTGCTGATGTATGTTGTACTGATGTATGTCTACTGATGTATGGCGTACTGATGTATGGTCTACTGATGTATGGCGTACTGACTATGATGATGTATAGTCTACTGATGTATGGTCTACTGATGTATGGTCTACTGATGTATGGTCTACTGATGTATGGTCTACTGATGTATGGTCTGTCTCCAGCTTGGCAGGCCCTTGAGCCCAGCCCTTCACACCCAGACGACCTCCACAGACATCTCAGGGGCAAGTACCAGTTCCGCCCCCTCCCTCACCAACCCTCTTGCACAGCTTGACATGGGGTGGTTTGGAGACCAAGTGAGGCGCATTTTCCCCTCATTCTTTCAGTCCTCGCATCGTGTCAAGACCTATGGCTGTGTGCCAGTCAGCTCCTTTGACAGCATAAAGGGACTTGAACGTCAAAAGCTTTATGCCCAATTCATTTTTGGACAAGAGTTGCCTCATCATACATTTGGAAGTGGAGTTCCTGGCGAATGGTGTATCTACCCATGGGGCGATGTGTTTGAGCATCACTCTGCCGGCCAGTCCAGTGTAACTGACGGTCCTTCCAGCAGAGAGAGCAGCCAGACCTCTGGAGTGGTCATTCCCCCGTCCAGACACCCCAGCAGCCGGGGCAGCAGCAGCAGTGGCTTTCCATCCTCCATGGAGACACAGATCAGTCTGAGCAGCTTTATTCCAGGATCTTTGTTATTGGTAACAAAGCTGATGCTCTGCTGCTCACCTACCACGTCACTGGGAACGCCAGCAACAGCCAAGGGGGGCCACTCTCCGTAGTTCGCTGTCACCATTCTCAGTATGTGACAGGCTATCAGAGAAATGTTTTGGGATTTTTATGTCACAGACGTGGCTGTCCAGGCACGGTCTCTGACGCGGGGAATGAGACCAGACTGCTGAGGGATGGCGAAAACGATGATGAGAATGATGACTCCAGCAGGCAAACCTCAAATGCCAGACAAATTACTGAGGAAGATCTCATCGAGCGTTCCCAGTCAGAACAGGCGCTCAACGTGCAAACTGCAGGTTCTGACCAGGAGGTGGATGTCGACAGAGATTGTGACGACTTTTGCCCCATCTGTTTGGATGCGCTGCGTCGGCCCACAAAATTGAACAAGTGTGGCCATGTGTTCTGCCGAATCTGCCTGGAACAGAGCTTCCAGCAGCATCCTAGGTGCCCAATGTGCAATGTCACTTTTGCCGTGATGTCTGGCAGCATGCCTGACGGCAGAATGGAGGTGTGTGGCCGAGTGCACCCCTTGCCAGGACACGAGGACAATCACAGTATGGTCATCGACTACCTCATACCTTCTGGATTGCAAGGGGTGAGTACCTGGACAATTCCTTGGCTTGGAGTCACAGCACATGAGAGATGGAGTGGTTGATCTGATTTCTTAGAGGGTCATCTTTGCTGTGAGAAATAGAGTGGTTGATCTGATTCTTAGAGGGTCATCTTTGCTGTGCTGTTTTTTTCATTTGCTTTGGTTCTTTATATTGGGTTGCAAATATGTTGTGTCTTTTCGGCTGTGTTTTACTTTAATAGGTGTTCAATTTTTTCCAGTGTGCAAAAGGAACACCTGTGCACATGTTCATACAAACACAGCTACAACACTTTCTCTCTCCCTCTCTCTCTCTCTCGCAGTCTCTGTCATGCATGCACTACACCCACAGGCTTGCAAGCACACATACAAACATGCGCATACTCACATAAAGTGATACAGTCATACACACACACATGTGCACACACACACACACACACACACACACACACACACACACACACACACACACACACACACACATCCAGTTAAGAATGATGTGAAACATGAGATTAAAATTAGATCAGATATTGACTTTCCTACAGGTGCAAAAACAATATCCTCTCAGATTACCCTGGCAATGTATACATCTGAGCTTAGGCAAGCCACGGGCATTACTGTTGTGTTGACAAAAAGTCTGTATCTGCCAGGCCCTCCTTCTTCCCTACACCCCCCTGGAAACTTCAAAGGGCCCATTTTGATATTGATCACACTATTTTAAACATGAAGGACAATATGAATATAGTGGCGAGCACTGTTAAATCTCATATTGAAGAGAAGTATCCAAATCACTTAAAAGTATACACAGATGGGTCATTAATTCAGAAAAATGTGGGCTCTGCTTATTTGAAACCTGATTTAAAAGCAGAGAAATGTTTTTCACTGGGGAAAAATAAATCAATTTTTACTGTGGAACTTACTGCAATATTAATGGCATTAAATATCTTCTAAAATTTTCCATGATCTATGTTTCAAGCACTTTTTTGTGTTGATTCAAAGTATGTGCTTCAGGCACTGGAATCATTCAAATTGCAGAATAGATCAGAAATGATAACTGTAATTAGCAATTTGATTCATGCCCTTTCTATACAAGGCACGGCAGCTACTTTCTGCTGGATACCGTCACACTGTTGGTTTTATTATAACGATAAAGTAAACAGAGTGGCAAAACAAGGTGCAAAAGGTAGTTCAGAATCTTTCAGGATGAATTTTCCACTTTCGGTTCAAGAACAATATAGTATAGTGGAATCATTTGCTTGGAACCATTTCCAGAATTCTTTTAAAAAGTCTCATAAAAAGTTTATTTACACAGATTTTAATATTGCAAACTTTAAAACACAGTCCCCCGTCAGCAGAACGTTATTGTCCCTTATACATTATAGGTGGAAAGTTGATGCTTTTACAACAAAATTTAGTAAAAATGCCTCATGCGTTTGTGGACAAAGCATCACAGTTGATCATATTATCTCATGTGCTGCTATCAAACAAATTATACTCATGCTGTCTACATATACAATTAGAAATATTTTTGAATCACCAGTATTAACCTATGAATTCTTTCTTTATCAAAGAGTCCAATAAGTAAGTACTTATTAATATAGTTTCTTACATTTATTACCTCATACCTATGAGGTTCTTTTTTAAGTGAGTTAATCATGTACTACTACTAAATCTACATAAATGCACGAAATGACAATCTTCATCCGCCCCCTACCTCTCCCTCTCCCATATCGAAACCATTCTTAGTTTCTAGGTTTAACAGGAAGGTTTGGTTGTTTGTTTATTTAATGATTTTTGTGATGATGAGGGTTTTTATTGTTTTTGTTTTTTGTCTAATATCACCTAGAGTGTTTAGATGTTAAATTTGAAACTAACATATGCATGCACAAGCGTGCACACACACACACACACACACACACACACACACACACACACACACACACACACACACACACACACACATGCACGCATGCATGCATGCATGCACACACACACGCACACACACACACACACTCCTACTGGAACAGAAGAGAATGAAAAATGACAGCCACACCCACATGCAGCAGGCAACATGAAAAAAAAAAAACAGAAGAAAAAAGAAGGTAGAGTTGCATTGTCTTTAAAAAAAAACCAACAGTTTTCCTGGACAGGAGTGGCTGGCATTGCTCAAGATGAGTCACAGTGCCCACAATTAGGATTTTGTTTGGGTGTGTATGGGTGATGTTCTTTCTTTCTTTTTAATCCAGTTCAAGTCTGTTGTCTCCGTAGTGGAAACCTCAGAGCCACCCAAGAAAGCAAATGAAAGGAAGTTTAAGGGAAGTAGACAAGAAGATAGACCTGAACTATGTAGTCAAGAATTAGCTTAAAATTAAGGTATTCCTATGCTGTTGTTAAGGGTCGTGAAAAGCTGCCAATATTTTGAGTTGGTATGCTTGTTACTTGGTGTTTGAAATTCAGATATTACTCCTCAGAAGATTCTGAAGCATACTGAATATTTCAAACATTTGTCTGATCTGTATAAAGTGTGACCTTGAAAGAGTGACCTTGTCCTTCACAGCCTTGCCATCCAATCAAGGTCAGGCCTTCTATGGTGCAATTAGTCGTGCCTACCTGCCGGCCTGCGAAGAAGGGGTCAAAGTGTGTCGCCTGCTGTGGGTGGCCTTCATGTTTCGCCACACCTTCACCATCGGCCACTCCCTGGACCTTGGCTGCGACAACGCTGTGATCTGGAATGGCATCAACCACCAAACCAGCAGGACTGGTGGCCCTTCACGGTAGGTGCAGTGACTCCTCTCGTTAAAACTGAACGCACCTTGTGTTGTGTATTCATCCATCCTCCCTTCAAAGAGTTTTGTTATTGTGTTACAGTATCTTTCGTCATGCATCCTTCCTTGTAAAAATTGTTTTTTTATTATGGTGAATAACTTTTTGTCGTATATCCTCCAATGAAAGAGTTGTTTCATTTGTATGTTATTGTTGAAATACCTGTTGTCATATAATCTACCTTTAAAGAGTTTAAAGAGTTATTTTATTAGTATATTAAAGTGGTTTTTATTGTATATCCTCCATGTAAAGAGTTGTATTGTCATTTTTTTTTTCTGGGACACTTTGTCATTTGTGGACTCATGTGTGTAACATTCTAACAAGCAAGTCTATGCAATTACCCTGTGTTGATTGTTGGTGTATATACATATGCATCCGATTTGGCACCCACTTCTGGTGCCTGTATGTGGGCTCCCTCCATGGTTGCCCCCCCCCCCCCCCCCCCACTCTCCCCCTTCCCATCTTCCTGACAGGGCAACATCTGGTTACCTCCCCTGGTGACCCTCCCCACCCTTCCCCCACCCCTTCCGCTCCCCTCAAGACCAGAGGCTCAGTCCTTGGGAATCTGTCATCAGAGCTTCCCCTGGGTCTACTGCCATAAGGGCTGAGAAGGTGACAGCCCTGATATGGCCTTTGGCGATCAGCAAGGCAGAAGTGAATGGAACTGACTAATGGGCCATGGGTTCTCAGTTGGTCAGTTCTAGATCACCTTCCGTCACAGTCACCCATGACCCTGTCTCTTTAGTTTTCCAGGAGGACTCGGTTGTGACTGCCTCCTCTGTGCATTGTGACACCCCCCCCCCCCCCCCCCCCCCTCACATCAACCAGCCTTGCTGCCCGCAGTACAGTCTAGGTCTCACCCCTTCCCCCCTCACATCAACCAGCCTTGCTGCTGCCGCAGTACAGTACCCCCCTCCAGGTCTCTCCCCTTCCCCCCTCACATCAACCAGCCTTGCTGGCCGCAGTACCAGGGCTTGTTGCCAACCCTTTGAGATCACCTGCCTGCTATTTCAGCTCTCCCCCCCCCCCCCTTTTCCACCTCATCTTCCTCCCCTGTCCCTAAAAGGACCCACAATCAATAACTCTTATCCCCCTCTTCACTCCCCCCCCCCCCCCCCCAACCCACCCCTTGAAGCCTGAAACCCTCCAGGCAGGCAGTCTCTCCCACCATGGCCGCTGATGAAGAGCCGTGGGCCCCAGTGACTGGGTCAGCTTGGTTCTGAAACAGGGTGTCCTCTCAACATGGGTAGGGAAGTGCCCCACCCCCACTCCCTTCAAATGTACCCCCTCCCCCCATCCCCCTCAATGTTCCCCCCTACACCCTCCCCTTTACTTACCCATCAGCTCGCGGAGAGGGGAGTAGATGTTAGTTTTTAGTTTGTGATGTTATCGTACATTTTCCTCCTGGTTACTCATGGAAGAGGACCAGCCATATGAGCATGTATATATGTGTGTGTGTGTGTGTGTGTGTGTGTGTGTGTGTGTGTGTGTGTGTGTGTGTGTGTGTGTGTGTGTGTAGAGTGCATGCATGCATGTGTGTGTGTGTGTGTGTGTGTGTGTGTGAGAGAGAGAGAGAGAGAGAATATTGATGTACATGATGTTGTATCAGATGTTCATGTTTTCTTGCTTCAGTTTTGGATATCCAGATCCAGGCTATCTGAGGCGTGTCACAGAAGAACTTGCAGCCAAAGGAATCACAGAGGAGTTTGTGAAGCATTTCAAGGTTCCGTTCTAAAGAGGTAAGGGAGTAAGTAGTACAGCTTAGTCACAGAGGAACTTGCAGCCAAAGGAATCACAGAAGAATTTGTAAAGCATTTCAAGGTTCCTTTGTAAAGAGGTAAGGGAGTAAGTAGTACAGCCAAGTCACAGGGGGAAAAAGAGAGTGATAGGAAGATGCTTGGATTGAATTTAAATGAAAATCAGAGTTTGAAGAAACCTTGTCGTAAAGAAAGAGTTTTGCCAGTATCACCACAGAACAGCTCTCTTTTAACTTTCTCATGCCGCTCTGCTGAAGGACGGAGGCAGACAAGGCAGTTTGATTGGATGGGGTCTTCTCCTTCTTTCACTCACACTTCAGCATCATCTGGCCCTACAGTCACCAGCCAGTGGGGCTGGGGTCAACAGCGTGGTCTGGCCTGCAGTCACCAGACTTGGGCTGGGGTCAACAGCGTGGTCTGGCCTGCAGTGACTTGGGCTGGGGTCAACAGTGTGGTCTGGCCTGCAGTCACCAGACCTGGGTGGGGTCACAGCGTGTGGTCTGGCCTGCAGTCACCAGACCTGGGTTGGGGTCAACAGCGTGGTCTGGCCTGCAGTCACTAGCCATGGGCTGGGGTCAATAGTGTGGTCTGGCCTGCAGTCACTAGCCATGGGCTGGGGTCAACAGTGTGGTCTGGCCTGCAGTCACCAGACTTTGGCTGGGGTCAACAGTGTACCAGTGTGGCCTGCAGTCGCCAGTCTGTCCTTGAAATGAAAATCAGTGAGGTTGGTTCAAGGCCAAGGTGAAATAGGATTGAGGTTAAAGGGTGAGGTCACCTCATATAAATGATAGTCGTGACTTGCAGAATTCAGGCAGAGAAGAGCAGAAGACAGAAAGTAACTCAGAGTTTTTGTTGAATTCTGCCCCCTGCAGTGATACACATGCACTGTTGGGACTTCATTGCCAGCAGTGGAAGACCTGTGTCTGGCAGTTTTTATCACCAGAGTAGGTGTAGGTGTAGAGTTGGGATGGTGCTGGTCAGTTCTTTATCATGTCATTACAAACCTGCTGCTAATGTCAAGGAGGTATACATCTTCAGAGTTGCCTTCCCCTGGATTCAAATGAGGAAGAAGGTGGATGTTTAAGAGATCAGCAGGGGGGAGGGGGGGGGGGGGGGGGGGGGAATCAGAACAAACTCAAAGGATGCTGTAGTTCATCGTGCATCTTCCCTGAGAGAAACGCAGTGTGTGGCTGAAGCAATGCCAGCGATGGCCATGTCGATGTGTGTGTGTGTGTGTGTGTGTGTGTGTGTGTGTGTGTGTGTGGAGGGGGGGTTTGTGTCAGAAACAGTGTAGAATTTGTTTTTTTTGGTACAATCCTGTTTACATGAACTTTTAGTCTGTTCAGCTAAAAACGCTCCTAAAGGAAAATGGTTGAAGAGTTTCATGTGTCAAGGGGTGGTATGGAGAAAGCTGGCTGGATGCAGTGTCACAGTGACTTCTCTTTGCAGTGATGTTGTTCCTGACTGATCAACGGACTGTCTGTCTGTTTCAGGAGGTGTTCGCCCAGTTCTTTGGAGGAGAGAAATGTGCACTCTCAAAGACAAACAGTGTCAGACATCTGCATGATTTGCCTCTTACCTGTACATTGAAAATCTGCTTTTTTTTCCCCTAATAGACGCATTTGTCTTGCTGCTCATTGTGGTGCCATGAAAAAGTGACAGTGCCATGAAAAAGTAACAGAGTTGAGTTCTTGTCAACACTACCTGTTGTCATATGATTTGTGCCATTGCCAGTCAGCATTCTGTGCGACGTTTTCCACTGTTATGCAATGACATTTTCAAACTTGATGCAACGAGTAGAAGTCTCAACTTTAGTTATTTCCGTCGCTGTAAAGAATGTACTGCTGTTGGACTGGTGCCGATTGTGTTCATTGTAGAACGTGGAACATGTCAGCTATGTGTATGATTCACCTTGATGGTGTGTTTGTGGTCATGAGCACACCTGTTACATGAAAAAAAAAAATTTTTTGTGGTCATATTCAACCAAAAAATGTCATCCTTCGGAAGATGTATTAACTTTGCTTGGCAGTTACACAATCTTTTTTTTTCATGTTTACGTCAAAATGTGTATAAGATGTAGTAGTTAGTACATATCTCATGCCAGAGTTGCCATGTATTTCACTGAACAGTGCTTTCATCATTCCTTTTCAATGCCTAACAGTTAAGTAGTGGGGGAAAACAAGTGCAGGTTAACAGTTCTTCCATCATCAATGCCTTTCTGGTCTGCTGCTGCTTTTTGATTTGTTTTGCTTTGTTTGCCTTTTGCTAGTCATCCACGCCTGTGTTCAGAGTCATTTCTGTAATGAATGATTCGTCTGTGCATTTATTTCTAGAACTTTCATTTTAGTTTCAAATTATGACTCTAGTCTTGGCATGCAGGACAGTGTAGTAAAGAGTGCCTCCATTGATTTCTTGAAATGAAATGTGTTTCACCTGCGTTGTAGGTAATGCATCTCAGAAAATATGGCACCTGTCTTTTACTGTGTCTGAAACAGCTGTCTACGCAAGGCTCACCAACGATGGCCATGATCAATCATTATTTGTGTCAGAAAATACACCAGAATAGTGCAATGCAAAATGGCAAAAACTATATACCAAAGTTAGGAAATGTAAAATGGTTTAAAGCAAAAAGGTAGTTATGAAATGCATGTAAGTCTAAAAACTAAACAAAAAAATACAGATAATATAGATTGCTATTACTATGATTATAATGAGACCTGATCTCTGTTGTTAGTCAGCTGGAACTCTTTTTTTCTGAATGGTGGTGAGATTTTTGCCAGAGTGACTGTTTTCAACCCAACTGTCAAGGTAGCCACCTTCCACCAACAGGAATGATGTCTACAGCAGTGTACATGTGTTTGATTTGCATGTCATTCATCCCACAGCAGTGTACATGTGTTTGATTTGCATGTCATTCATCCCACAGCAGTGTACATGTGTTTGATTTGCATGTCATTCATCCCACTGGCTGTTGATGGCCGGTCTGTGTGGACAGACGGCATGGGCTTCAGTGTGCATGCATGATGGCTTTTTTTTTTGCTGTCCCATCTTCTGTGCCACCTCAGTGGCAGTGCACCCACACCGCTGACACCCTGTCCACAGCCACAGCCAGTCAGTTCTGCCGCAGCCCCATCACACGGCAATCCATAGGGAGCAGTCGATGTCAAGTTGTCAAGAGACAACCCACCGGAGGAGACACTGCACTGTTGCTGAGTCACTTTGGTGGTGCTGCTCAGTGGCGCCTGTTCTGATCCAACATACGCATACCACAACCCCCCCCTTTCTGTTCTGTATTTGATACGTAGTTAAGTAGAAACATGGTAGTGTCAGATAAAATTGGAATATTTCAGATGCTATTATTGTTTCAGATGCTATCATTGTTTCTATTGTTTCAGATGCTATTATTGTTTCAGATGCTATTATTGACAAAATCCACTTTTGAAGGTTTGGATTCCAATTGGATATTTGTCACCAAAACACTATTGTCATCAAAACACCACTGTCTGTGTGTTTGACACACACGGATGTTTTCAGACATTGTTTAGGTGCATTGTAGAACAAGATATTCTCATGCCTTTGTTGACCTTCACTTCAGCTTATGTACCCGAGTTCTTTCTGACTGTAGTTTTAAACAAAAAAATATGTGCCATGTTGTCTCCATAGTGAATGTATGCTTGCCGTACCTGCCTAGGTTTTTACTCCATTGCCAAATTCATTTGATTTTGTTTTCAATTTCAATGAAACTATTTGCGTGAATGTGATTTTATGACTTGATAAAGGTGAAAGTGATAACGTGCCTGTGTGGGTATGGTTGATGATGATTTATGATAAAGGTGAGAGTGATAATGTCTGTGTGGGTGTGATTTTATGACTTGATAATCAAGTCATAAAATCACACCCACACAGACACATTAGCACTTTCACTTTTATCAAATTAATAAAGGTGAAAGTGATGTGTCTGTGTGGGTCTGATTTTATGACTTGATAAAGGTGAAAGTGATAATGTATCTGTGTGGGTGTCATTTTATGACTTAATAAAGGTGAAAGTGATAAAGTGTCTGTGTGGGTGTGATTTTTTGAAAATGGTGTTATTTTTGAAAATGATAATGACAGTATTGGAAACTGCAAAAACACAAAAAGAAAGATGTGAGGGTACATGCGACGTTTGCGGTTGTGTAGTGAAGAGGACGCATCAAGTTGTGAAATAATTGACAGACTAAAATTGTTTTGTATTTGTTCTTCGGTTATGGGAGGAGAGCATCTGTTGTAAAAAGTTAATGACCAAAATTTGTGTGAATTGGTGAACAAAAATTGTCAGCAGTGTTCTGCAATTTTTCCCCCTCTTTTTTTTTTTTTTTAATCATAGTCTAAGCTCCACTCTTCATGTTTTAAATTATACCCCCACCCCACCTCTGTCCTCAGAGCTACCTTTTTTCTTTTTTCTTTTTTTTTTTTTTTTTTTTTTTTTTTTTAAAGAAGAGTGCCATTGCATTTGATTTTCTTGTGAATTCTGAGTTTATTGATATCAGGTTTTCTCAACTTGTACTGGCAATATTTATTTCTATGTCAGCTCTTGAACATGTATCTCTGGGCTTTTCCTTCTTCCATTTGTATTGTTGATTTTAATATGTCTTTTGTCCACATCTGTGGACATTGTAGTAATAATTTTGTACACATCATGATAAATGGTTTTGTTGCATTGTACAAAGGCCTGTTTGGTTTATGTGCTGTATAACAACACTCCCTTTAGTAAGAATATATAATGTAAAATATTCATTCATGTGTTGGAGGTGTGTATGTGTGCATGCATGCATGTGTGTGGTTGTCTGGGTATAACGTAATGTATTAGTTTTGCTCTGTTTTAAATGGATGATGATAAGCTTCTGAAGTTAGGTTGAACTTTATATTATTTCATCTCTTTGTGATTTGGGAAAAGCTTCTAATTAGCTAGAAGGCAGCCATGAAGTAACATAACTGTTGCCTCCTCCCCCTCCACATTTTCCCCCTAAACAAGTGGTCCATCAAGAAGCTTAAGCTGCCTTGCATTATGAGTTTTTTTCTGCGTTTGTCATTGTACCGTTAACTTCTCAGCAGAGGAATAGAAGACACATGAATTCAGGCAAAGTGGATTGAAAATAGGATTGAAGGGACCCCCGTATGGCCGGGGGGGGGGGGGGGGGGGGGGGGGGAATAAATGACGACAAAGTATATTTACAAACATGAGTCCCCAAACTGACCTGTCCTGCTTTTTTTACAGCTCTATATGACAAGAAAATACAGGGTTGTGTTTACTGTGTTTTTTTTTTTTTTTCTTTTTCTTTTTTTCCTCACATATACCCTTAGAATGTAAAGACGCCAGCGTACACCACCCATGTGTCTTGTGTTCAACATGCACACACCCAGGTATATGAACTGCAACCAGTGAAAATTTCCTTGATCCTAAAGGAAATTCAGCTTCATCTTCTGCATAGATCATCTGTTTGAGTGAGGACACCAAAGCAGGCATGGCTGTTCACCCTGGGCTGCCTGTCTCCAGGCTGACCCTGGCAGTTTTCCAACTGAGGCATGTTACGTACTTTAGCTACTGTCTTGCCAAGTAGAAAAGTGTCTTTACAGTATCTCCAGAAGCAAAGCAAGTTGGCGATACCTCGCAAGGACAGTGTGGGAATTCCTTGCCAGCAAGATACAATAGGGATCAGTGCATGGAATTCATGTTGAATTTAAACTGCAGAGTAACTTCTGTATTGGGCATTTTCAGGGATCTTTATTGCATCCGCTGAAAACAATCCTAGACGTTGCACTTTTTGTCAGTGTTTGTAGAGATGTATGGCTGAATGGGGGGGGGGGGGGGGGGGGGGGGGGGGGATCTTTCTTGCAGTTTTATTCATGATGGCACGTATTCCATTACCCCGGTTCCCGCCCAGGAGACTGATTTTAGGGAAAGGATGGGCTGTGTTGATAAGAAAATGTTCCTTGTCTGCCATTGATCAAGGGTGATATGCGTCGGTGAGCTTTTCGGCGTCGGCTTCAGAGTTTACCCTATTTAAGTTCACATCTGATTGGATCTAGACCTGGAAGACCAGTTTAGGGAAGAATATAATGAAATCAAATTCTGCCGACCTCTTCCTTTATTCCATCTCTTTGGACACCCTCGCCTTCTCTGACTTCGTAGTTCAGAACAAAGTGCAAAGTAACTGATCAAGTGGCCTGCACACACTGGAATCGTCCAGATAACCCTGGTCTCAAATCAACTTGAAGGGAATGGAAGGTAGTGGAATGTCTCACATGAATAGGATCAAATCTTGTTTAACTCACTCATGTATGGATGCCGCATTTGGGATCCAAACAAACACGAAAAAAAAAAGCACACATGCACACACTCGCACTCACTCACTCACTCACACACACACACACACACACACACACACACACACACACACACACACACGTTATGTTAAAATATTGTGAGAAAATTGTTATCCTTATCAAGTCCTGGAAATGACTTACTTTCAAATATATAACAATTTAATTCTCAACCATGATTTAGCCTGATCAAAATTCAAATGAACAGTGTTAGTCTTCTACTGAAAGAAAAATGTAAATGGACGTAGATATATAATCATCATCACATCAGGTGGAACATGTTACAATAAGACTTTGATGAAATATGGTTGGGATGGTTGTGTGTTTTAAACTGTTAAGCTGCGTCTCAAGAAAAATATAACAAAGTTTACACAAATGATATAACCGATGATGTAAAATAATTTACGTCTTTGAGTTCTTGTAGTCCACCAAAGTGTTATCGTTTGTGCAAAACACCACACTCACACGGCTGTTGAACGAAGCCAAACTGGACTTTGAACGTGGTACTTGAAGTGCTCATTGCTGTAGTGGATCTTCACACAAACATTCTTCATGAAGAAGTGGGCACCTCCATCAAAGCAGACATGGAACACTTTAATCTCCCAGCCGCATCTCCAGCAAATCTCGTATCCGTCTTCAAAACCATGTTGGTACACAACGTCATCTATCTATATGGAAAGATCAAACGACGGAGGTTTAAGCCGCACTGGACACACATACGGCTCCAGGTATGGTCAGCATGTACATGGCTCGGACTATGGAAAAATACTGATGTCAACCAGGTCTTGGGACGGAGAATACAATGTGGAAGAGGTTTATAAATTATATGGTGATACAGCGGACAACAGAAACCTCTTCATTCTCTACATCCTCACCCTAAAGTTCACTACAGAGTGGAGGACAAACAACATCTACTATCTGGACATCAGCCTCAGCATCAAAGCAGGCACACTTATTTTGACCTCCACTTGAAACCAACACACAAACAGGAGCCTGTCATTCAATGGCTGCCGCCCCAGTATCCTTTATTTACCGTACCTGAGAATCACACGGATCTGCTCAGGTGGAGAGACGTTTTTTAAAAAAAATATAAGAACAAACAAACAAAAAAAAAAGAGGCTTCACGGATAACATGCTCAAATGAGCGAGAAATAGAGTACCTAGCATAAACAGCCGAGAAGACAGCCTCAAGTACAAGAGAAAAAGAAGAGAGAAGACAGCCAGCCGAGAAGAAGCCTCAAGTACAAGAGAAAAGAAGAGTACCTAGCACAGACAGCCGAGAAGATAGCCTCAAGTACAAGAGAAAAAGAAGAGTACCTAGCACAAACAGCCGAGAAGATACCCTCAAGTACCAGAGAAAAGGACCAACCACCATGTGACAGACAGTATCACACACCAACTGCAAATCCTTCCTTTAGAAGGCTGGCTGCTGGGCCCAGGTCCTTTCTAAATTCCAACTCTAGAACTGAAACAAGATGCAAAGCATATAAGCGTACTCCCAGTTTATCTTAAATACACATGATATATTCCATAAAGAGTAAAAAACCGTCTTGGGCTGGTGTAACCATTAGTAATGGCTATTCTGGTAAACATCGGCCATCATCTGTGACCTATAATGAACATACTTACAAATTTCAGAAAGATCGGCCTATAACTTTCTGAGATTTTCCATCAAGAAGAAAACCATTATGGGCTGTTAGTAACGGCCAAATTAAAACGTCGTCGGGCATGATCCGTGACCCATAATGAACATACCTACAAATTTTCAGAAAGATCGGCCAAGTACTTTCTGAGACATTTCATATAAAAGAAAAAACTATTATGGGCCGTTACAGCCGTCAGTAACGGCTACAACGGTAAACTAAAACGTCGGGCATCATCCGTCGCCCGTAATGGACATACCTACAAATTTTCAGAAAGTTCGGCCAAGTGCTTTCTGAGATATTCCATAAAGAAGAAAAACCATTACGAGCCGATATGGCCGTTAGTAACGGCAATAACGGTAAACTGAAACATCGGGCATCATCCGTAAGCCATAGTGAACATACCTGCTAATTTTCACAAAGATCGGGCAAGTACTTTCTGAGATATTCCATAAAGAAGAAAAACCGTACGCGTTACAGGCCGTTACAGCCGTTAGTAACGGCTATAACGGGGTAAAGTAAAACATCGGGCATCATCCGTGACCCATAATGAACATACCTGCTAATTTTCACAAAGATCGGCCAAGTACTTTCTGAGATATTCCATAAAGAAGAAAAAACTGTTAAGGCCGTTACAGCCGTTAGTAACGGCTACAACGGTAAACTAAAACATCGCTCATATTCGTGACCCATAATGAAGATACCTGCTAAGTTTCAGAAAGATCGGCCAAGTACTTTCGGAGATATTCCATAAAGAAGAAAAACCGTTACAGCCGTTACAGCCGTTAGTAACGGCTAAAAAAACGGACAAACTAAAACATCGCTCATTATTCGTGACCATAATGAACATACCTACAAATTTTCAGAAAGATCGGCCACATACTTTCTGAGATATTCCATAAAGAAGAAAAAAACCGTTACAGGCCGTTACAGCCGTTGGTAACGGCTATAACGGGGTAAAGTAAAACATCAGGCATCATCCGTGACCCCATAATGAACATACCTGCTAATTTTCACAAAGATCGGCCAAGTACTTTCTGAGATATTCCAATAAAGAAGAAAAACCGTTACAGGCTGTTACAGCCGCTAGTAACGGCTTTAACGGGGTAAACTAAAACATCGGGTGTCATCTGTGACCCATAATGAACATACCTGCTAATTTTCAGAAAGTTCGGCCAAGTACTTTCTGAGATATTCCATAAAGAAGAAAAACCGTTACACGCCGTTACAGCCGTTAGTAACGATTATAACGGTAAACTAAAACACCAGGCATTATTCGTGACCCATAATGAACATACCTACAAATGTTCAGAAAGATCGGCCACGTACTTTCTGAGATTTTCCATAAAGAAGAAAAACCGTTACAGCCGTTAGTAGTAACGGCTATAACGAGGTAAACTAAAACATTGGGCATCATTTGTGACCATAGTGAACGTACCTGCTCATTTTTACAAAGATCGGCCAAGTACTTTCTGAGATATTCCATAAAGAAGAAAACCCGTTACAGGCCGTTACAGCGGTAAACTGAAACATAGGGCATCATCCGTGGCCCATAATAAACATACCTACAAATTTTCAGAAAGATCGGCCCAGTAGTTTTGTCTGGAGCGAGTGGAACACATTTTGACCACGGACACAGAGACAGACACACAGACAGCATTCTTCGTTCCCATTCTAAAGTACTCCCTGTTCTATAAGAAGGGAGTACAAAAAGAAAAAAAAACAAACAAACAAAAGCTACCCCTGAGCCCCTCATCGTCAGGGAGAGAAACTGCAGAAAATCGCCAAGTTTCCTGGCGCCCAGAAATCTCCATAAATGTGGACCTGGACAACAGCAACAGCAACAGGTATCACAGGTATCACAACGCCCACCAGAATCACGCAGACACAGAGGTGAGCCGTAAATAATCAACACCGCGACAACGACTGCAAGGCAGACGTGAGGCATAGCTTCTGGATGTCTGGATGTGAACCAACAGAGGACATAAGACAGACGCGAGGCTTCTGGATGTGAACAGAACAGACAGAGGACATAAGACATACGACAGACGCGAGGCTTCTGGGTGTGAACCAACAGACAGGGTAACAGTAGGGCAGAAGGAGAAGGAGGACTGACAGAAAAAGGCGGTGTGACCCGAACATGTTGATTTCCCTCCCATACCCAGAGGTAAAAAAATGTAAGCTGTGACAGGTGGTCTATGCTCATCATAAGTTTCACTTTAAAACCCAGTGTCTAACATACTCTACATATTATCGGAAATCTATTAAGCTTGAAATTAGTATAACAAGACCAAACACCAGTTTTGGAATGAATTCATGGCCAGAGCTTTCGGGGCTGTGATGCCCTTCATCAGTTGCCATTTTTTGCTAAAGTCGTCATCATGGTACGCGTAAAATACGTCACAGGCGAGAGATTTTTAAAAAAAAAAAAAAAAAAAAAAACGTCACGGCACAGTGTGATGGCATAAGGAGACTGGCTGAGTATGGGATGGAGAGAGGGAGGGGGAGGGGGTGATGGAGGGTGCGAGGGATGGAGAGAAGGAGGGAGGGAGGAGGGGATGGGTGGAGGGAGGGATAGAGGGAGGAGGAGGAAGGAGAGGGGGATGGAGAGAGGGATGGAGGGGGATGGAGGGACGCAGGGAGGGAGGGGGGTGGGGGAGGGAAGGAGGGAGGGAGGGGGGGGGGGAGGAGTAGGAGGAGGAAGCTTAAGCTTGCCATAAAGCAAATAATTCGGGGTATGGTTCTTGAATTATAAAAATCGCCAATAAGTGTAATTTCTTTCTCTCATCTCCCTTCTTCAAACCCCAAATCTCAGCACCATTCTGACTATAGGCTGAATCTGTTGGCATCCGATAACTTTAATCAGAATAATTTAGTTTTCGAACGTATACAATGGGTTTCAAAACGGAGTGACTGAGGGCAGAAAAAATGAAGCAAAATGATGCAAAGGAAGCAAAATCTGGAAAGAGAGGGGGGGATAGTTTCCGCCAAGGACACAGACGAACCAGAGACGTAGTCCTGTACTCTGTGTCCTTGGCGGTTGGACTGTACAATGAGCTTCAGTTAGACGCAGAAGTTCGCTTCAACTTTAAATACACAAAGCCGCTGGTTTTCCCCTGGTGGTTTTGTTTTTTGTTGTTTTGTTTTTTTTTTTTTTTTTAGCAAATGAAACACTTGGTTCTCTTAAACGAGTTGATTATTCTTTCACACATGCGCGCGCATTCACAGACATTGTTGGTCAATTTAGTAATGGGAGAAAACAAGCGCAGACTGTAAATTCCTCCCTCATTGTCTTAATAATAATTTTGCAAAGGTTCGAGGTGGGAAAATGTCATGCGGTAAAAAAAACTAGATATATATTTGAAATGTGGAAGTCAGGCAAGACTAGTCTAGATATATATATTTGAAATGTGACAGCCTTCTCTGGAAGTCTAGGGAGTTCATCGTCTATATTTGAAATGTGACAGCCTTCTCTGGAAGTCTAGGGAGTTCATCGTCTATATTTGAAATGTGACAGCCTTCTCTGGAAGTCTAGGGAGTTCATCGTCTATATTTGAAATGTGACAGCCTGCTCTGGAAGTCTAGGGAGTTCATCGTCTAAGCTGTTTTAAAGACAAATCTGTTCATGCTGCCTTCTCCCAGACCTTTCCTCAGCTGGATCAGACCATGGCTCCCCAGAAATAAATTAATTGTTATTTTGCTGTCCACAATCAGACACTCATTACGACGACACGAATAATTACGACTGTATGTCCTTGGCATCAAGTAGAGATATAGCTCAGTCTACAATTCCATGGTGTTCTCACCAGCAAAGGTTCAAAAACGGAATCCAACAGTACCCCAAAGCAGCCAGTGAAGGGTAGAAGTAAAACGAAAAGAAAGTGTGGTAAAGAAACAAGCTGCGGAAAAAACTAAAGTCACATGTAAAATATAAGGGCAGATCTTTGAGCCTATGCTTGAGGATCCGGATGCAAGGGAGGTCAGAAAGTGTCAACAGTCAGAGTGGTCAGCTCAACTGTTAAGTAAGCAGCTA